>SJYT01078689.1:8515-41140 GCA_006410635.1 Cephalophus harveyi
AGAGTCGGACACGACTGAGCAACTGAATTGAAGTGAACTGAATTGCTTTACAATGTTGTGCTAGTTCCTGCTTACAAAGAGGTAAATCTGCTCTGTGTATACATACATCCCCTCCCTTTTGCACCTTCCTCCCTCCCCCGATTTCATCCCTCTAGGTCACTGCAGAGCACCACACTGAGCTCCATGTGCTGGTGAGTATATGTCAGGTTCCCACCAGCTCTGTTTTACAGATGGTAGAGTATGAACGTCGATCCTAATTTCCCAGTTCACCTACCACCCAGCCCCCACCGTGTCCACACACCCATTCTCTACATCTGCGTATCTATAACCTAACAAGCTTATTACTTGAATTCATTTACTGCCATGCATTTCAACTATGACTTTTAATACATTTGATCAAGGTACAGAGGAAATTGGATTCAAGAGACCAAGAGGAGCAGTCAAAGGAAATAATGTAATTTAAGTGCAGTTCTATATGAACTGCCTTCTATTTGCATGCATCAGAGCTCAAATTCACTTGCCCTATGTATAGACATTAGGTTACAGCTTTCAAACTCTTCCAAAAATACTGAGCCTTAGTTCTTTATTAAGTGTTAGTTGAGTGAAAATATTCCAAATTACTATATAAATGAAGTACCATATGATCAAAGAAGTTTAGGTTTGCAGTATGAGTATTTTTTTCCATGTAAAATTTCCAGATATCTCACTATTTAGTTGACTTTCCTTATAGTTATGGATGAAACTTGATTTTGCAGAGCTACACAGGCAAGCTGATTTCATTCAATAGTTCTGAGTAGGGTCATATATAGCCAATTATCATCCCAAAAGGTACTATATTTTGAGATCTCACCTTACAAGTCAACGGCATGTGCACTTCTTAACCTGTCATATAAAAACCAAGGAGGAAGAAGGCTTTGCACACAAAGATTTGATTCACAAATCCTCAGCTCCAGATACCAACATAAGTGGGAAAACAGCATTTCCTGAAGACACTTTATCCTAAAATAAAACCTTAGGAAAAACAGTATCCTTTAGATGGTTGATTATAAGCAGAATAATTCTTCTAATGACTAGTATGTGTTTGCATATCTCTAT
This sequence comes from Cephalophus harveyi, assembly GCA_006410635.1. NCBI lineage: Eukaryota > Metazoa > Chordata > Mammalia > Artiodactyla > Bovidae > Cephalophus > Cephalophus harveyi. The sequence continues at coordinate 9,611 of SJYT01078689.1, forward strand.
ATCTAACAAATTTTCCAGTTCTTTGTGTCTTATTAAATGCAAATGCCATTTTATTTAGCAATTATTCACATTGGATACAAAGCCAATAAACAAAAATCTTTTGTATTCTTAAATATTAGCAACAGAAAAATGGAATTTTTAACAGTGCCAAAAACCTCAGCATAATCTCAAATCTCTATGAGTAAATTTAAGAAGTGACTTGTTAGAACATTACTGAATGAGATTAAAGAAGACCTGAGATGTGCAGATAGATATCATGTTCATGTACAGAAAGACACAATATGGTCTATGAATCTAGCAATTCTCTACAATCAGTGGGCTGAATCCAATCTTAGCCCAATATCAGCAGAATTTCTTTCTTGTAACAAACTGACAAGCCAATTCTGAAATTTATACAGAAATATGGAAGGCTAAATATATAAAGGGAAGGGAGAAAGGAAAAGATACCCAACTGAATGCAGCGTTCCAGAGAATAGCAACAAGAGCTAAGAAACAATAGAATGGGAAAGATTTGAGATTTCTTCAAGAAAACTGGAAATATCAAGGGAATATTTCATTCAAGGATGGACACGATAAAGGACAGAAACCATAAGGACCTAACAGAAGCAAAAGAGATTAAGAAGAGGTGGCAAGAATACACAGAAGAACTGTACCAAAAAGGTGTTAATGACCCAGATAACCATGATGGTGTGGTCACTCATCTAGACCCAGACATCCTGGAGTACAAAGTCAAGTGGGCCTTAGGAAGCATTATTATGAACAAAGCTAGTGGAGGTGGTGGAATTCCAGTTGACCTTTGTCAAATCCTAAAAGATGAAGCTGTGAAAGTGCTGCACTCAATATGTCAGCAAATTTGGAAAACTCAGCAGTGGCCACAGGACTAGAAAAGGTCAGTTTCATTCCAATCCCAAAAAAGGGCAATGCCAAAGAATGCTCAAACTACCACACAATTGCACTCATTTCACATGCTAGCAAGGTAACGCTCAAAATCCTTCAAGCTAGGTTCCACAGTGGATGAACTGAAAACTTCCAGATGTACAAGCTGGATTCAGAAAAGGCAGAGGAACCAGAGATAAAACTGCCAACATTTGTTGGATTATGGAGAAAAAAAGAGAATTTCAGAAAAAAAAAACCATCTACTCCTGCTTCATTGACTATGCTAGGCCTTTGACTGTATGGTTCACAAAAATCTTTTGAAAATTCTTAAAGATCTGTCTCCTGAGAAACCTGTATGTGGGTCAAGAAGAAACAGAACCGACATGGAAAAACAGACTGGTTCCAAATTGTGAAAGAAATATGACAAGACTGTATGTTGTCACTTTGCTTATTTAACACATGCAAAGTATATCATGTGAAATGCCAGGCAAGATGAAACCCCAGCTGAAATTAAGATTGCCAGTAGAAATATCAACAAACCAGACATGCAGATAACATCACCCTAATGGCAGAAAGAAAAGAGCAACTAAAAAGCCTCTTGATGAAGGAGAAAGAGGAGAGTAAAAAAGCTAGGTTAAAACTCAACATCCAAAAAAGTAAGATCATGGCATCTAGTCCCATCACTTCATGGCAAATCAAAGAGGAAAAAGTGGAAGCAGTGATAGATTTTATTTTCTTGGACTCCAGAAATCACTTCAGACAGTGACTTCAGCCATGAAATTAGAGGATACTTGCTCCTTGAAAGGAAAGCTATGACAAACCTAAACAGCATATTAAAAAGTAAAGACATCACTTTGCCAACAAACGTCCATCTAGTCAAATGTCCATCTACTGTTCTTCCAGTAGTTATGTACAGATATGAGAGCTGGACCATAAAAGATGGCTGAGCATGGAAGAATTAATGCTTTTAAACTGTGGTGTTGGAGAAGACTGTTGAGAGTCCCTTGGGCAGCAAGGAGGTCAAACCAGTCAATCTTAAAGGAAATCAACCCTGAATATTTACTGGAAGGATTGATGCTGAAGTGGAAGCTTCAATATTTTGGCTTCCACTTGATGCAAAGAGCCAGCACATTGGAAAAGATCCTGATGCTGGAAAAGATTGAAGGCAGGAGGAAAAGGGGACAACAGAGGATGAGATGGGTGGATGGCATCACAGACTCAATGGACATGAGTTTGAGTAAACTCCAGGAGATGGTGAAGGACAGGGAAGGCTGGTGTGCTGCAGTCCATGGGGTCACAGAAAGTCAGAGGCGACTAAGCAACTGAACAAAAACACAAAGTATATAAAGATTTACTCTGAGGAGCAGAGCTCAGGGTCTTACACTGCCAGCTCTCAAGACTGTTACGGTGACTACATATTAAAACGTGAGTGTGAGGGACGAATTTAAATTCAGATGCAGTTTGTGCAGTTAGGACCCTTTACAGCTTCAGAGAGACTGCAGCTCTAGACACAAAATGAAGTGTGCTGAAATCACACAGCAGGGAACTCATTCATAACCTCGGAGGAGGCAAAGGTTTTTCAAACATAAAAGGTATTAATAGTAAAAGAAAAGGCAATGGGTTAGGTCATATCAAATCTGAGAAACTCTATTCATCAAAAGATGTTACTGTCCAGGGTGAGAAAAGATGATCATCACATTATCCAAGATTTACTTACAGAAAGTATAAAGAAGGCTCTCAGATAGAAAAGGACCACCCACAGGGGAAAAAAGTGGTCATTAGCTTAAGCGGACACTTCTCAGAGAAAGATATTAGATGAACCAAAACAACAAATATGAAAAGTGATCAAAACTGTGAGTCAAAGAAATGACAAGGAAAGCCTCAGTGAGGAGATAGCTCCACAGCCAGGCCAGAATGACTCAAGAAGATGGGACACACCAAACACTGGGTAGGCTGGCACCCCTCTTCACTGCTCAGAACTATAATGAGGGCTTTCTTCTACAACTGTCAGATTGTAAGCTGAACACACTCATACTCTGAATGCATGGAATTCACATTATTCCTTGGCCAGTGTTCAGTGGATGCATGTCCATTTCTTCACCTAAGACATATGCTAGAAGGTCCAAAATGACACAGTTCATAACTATCAGAGACAAGAAATTACCCTGATGCCCATCAGAAGAGATGCATAAATTATGGCATAGTCACAAAACAGAATGTCCTACTGCAGTGACAATGAACACACATATACACAACACCAGCACAAACTGGAGTGAACGACAATGAACACCTGTTCATACAACATCTACACAATTTTGAGTGAATGACAGTGAACACATGTACACAACACCAGCACAACCTTGAGTAAAAGGGGCCAGAAACACAAGCACAAAATCTATGTTTCGCCATGTGTATGATGTGCCAAAACAGGCCAGGTTAACCAGTGCTGCTGGGAGGCAGGAGAATGTTTACTCTTGAGTTGTTATTTAAGACTCAAAGAGCTCATGAAGGTCTCCTAGGGGGAAATGTTGTTATTTGACCCTGAGCGGAAGTTCCACACATTTTTAAGTTTCAGAAAACTTTGAACTCTAAGCCAACAGTGTGTACACATTTTTGTACACATGTCTTATTTTGCAGAACTGATTGAAAGCCCGAAAACATCTGAGAACAGCTGATATGTTGCTTAAATTAGAGGATACTTGCTCCTTGAAAGGAAAGCTATGACAAACCTAAACAGCATATTAAAAAGTAAAGACATCACTTTGCCAACAAACGTCCATCTAGTCAAATGTCCATCTACTGTTCTTCCAGTAGTTATGTACAGATATGAGAGCTGGACCATAAAAGATGGCTGAGCATGGAAGAATTAATGCTTTTAAACTGTGGTGTTGGAGAAGACTGTTGAGAGTCCCTTGGGCAGCAAGGAGGTCAAACCAGTCAATCTTAAAGGAAATCAACCCTGAATATTTACTGGAAGGATTGATGCTGAAGTGGAAGCTTCAATATTTTGGCTTCCACTTGATGCAAAGAGCCAGCACATTGGAAAAGATCCTGATGCTGGAAAAGATTGAAGGCAGGAGGAAAAGGGGACAACAGAGGATGAGATGGGTGGATGGCATCACAGACTCAATGGACATGAGTTTGAGTAAACTCCAGGAGATGGTGAAGGACAGGGAAGGCTGGTGTGCTGCAGTCCATGGGGTCACAGAAAGTCAGAGGCGACTAAGCAACTGAACAAAAACACAAAGTATATAAAGATTTACTCTGAGGAGCAGAGCTCAGGGTCTTACACTGCCAGCTCTCAAGACTGTTACGGTGACTACATATTAAAACGTGAGTGTGAGGGACGAATTTAAATTCAGATGCAGTTTGTGCAGTTAGGACCCTTTACAGCTTCAGAGAGACTGCAGCTCTAGACACAAAATGAAGTGTGCTGAAATCACACAGCAGGGAACTCATTCATAACCTCGGAGGAGGCAAAGGTTTTTCAAACATAAAAGGTATTAATAGTAAAAGAAAAGGCAATGGGTTAGGTCATATCAAATCTGAGAAACTCTATTCATCAAAAGATGTTACTGTCCAGGGTGAGAAAAGATGATCATCACATTATCCAAGATTTACTTACAGAAAGTATAAAGAAGGCTCTCAGATAGAAAAGGACCACCCACAGGGGAAAAAAGTGGTCATTAGCTTAAGCGGACACTTCTCAGAGAAAGATATTAGATGAACCAAAACAACAAATATGAAAAGTGATCAAAACTGTGAGTCAAAGAAATGACAAGGAAAGCCTCAGTGAGGAGATAGCTCCACAGCCAGGCCAGAATGACTCAAGAAGATGGGACACACCAAACACTGGGTAGGCTGGCACCCCTCTTCACTGCTCAGAACTATAATGAGGGCTTTCTTCTACAACTGTCAGATTGTAAGCTGAACACACTCATACTCTGAATGCATGGAATTCACATTATTCCTTGGCCAGTGTTCAGTGGATGCATGTCCATTTCTTCACCTAAGACATATGCTAGAAGGTCCAAAATGACACAGTTCATAACTATCAGAGACAAGAAATTACCCTGATGCCCATCAGAAGAGATGCATAAATTATGGCATAGTCACAAAACAGAATGTCCTACTGCAGTGACAATGAACACACATATACACAACACCAGCACAAACTGGAGTGAACGACAATGAACACCTGTTCATACAACATCTACACAATTTTGAGTGAATGACAGTGAACACATGTACACAACACCAGCACAACCTTGAGTAAAAGGGGCCAGAAACACAAGCACAAAATCTATGTTTCGCCATGTGTATGATGTGCCAAAACAGGCCAGGTTAACCAGTGCTGCTGGGAGGCAGGAGAATGTTTACTCTTGAGTTGTTATTTAAGACTCAAAGAGCTCATGAAGGTCTCCTAGGGGGAAATGTTGTTATTTGACCCTGAGCGGAAGTTCCACACATTTTTAAGTTTCAGAAAACTTTGAACTCTAAGCCAACAGTGTGTACACATTTTTGTACACATGTCTTATTTTGCAGAACTGATTGAAAGCCCGAAAACATCTGAGAACAGCTGATATGTTGCTTCTGTAAGAAATTCTCTAAATTCTTAATAAAGGTTATAAAGAATTAAAACTAATACAATGGCACTGTTAAAAACTCAGTCCTCAGAGTCAAATTTCTGGATTCAAATCCAGGAACTGGGGCTTACTAGATGACTGAGCTATTTATGTAACCATTCTAGTCTTTCTCTTAGTACAAATGGAAATAAATTATTTCCATTGTAAATGGAATTGCATTGTAAATTTTTGCCTTGTAAATTTTTTTGTAAGCATGGAATGGATAACAGAAGATTCAGTTTCCAAAACATTTAATAAGTCAATAAACTTGTGATATCTCAGGTACTATTACACAGCATTTTTATATGCAGTGTGTGTGCATGCATATGTGTACAGTTTTTACATATATATATATGTGGTTTCTATAAAATTATAATCATTTTCACTACCAGTATAATTTAATCCTGAAGATTAACATGCCTTTTCATCATCGTATCACACTGAATCAATGCTTTAAAGGAAAAGTCTCCAAAAAGTCCAAGTCATTGATGATTAATTGTGAATCATTTATCACACAGATGTTTATCAGTCAAGCACTGTGTATCATGATATGGTCGATCTCTTATGATTTGGAAATGATCAACTGAAACCAATCCTTGTAAATCCATAGGGAAGCAGTAGTTTTTAGATTAGGTTATACAGTTCCCTTTATAAGTATTGCTCAGAAGAAATAAATTTCAATAATTAGATCAGAAAAGAAACTAATGGCCTCTACACAAAAATATTTATATATATTAAAATATATAAATATATTTATTGTAAAGTATGCTGCTCTGCTGTGTTCATTTGCTCAGCTGTGTCCAACTCTTTGTGACCCCATGAACTGTAGCCCGCCAGGCTCCTCTGTCTATGGGATTCTCCAGGCAAGAATAGTGGAGTGGGTTGCCATGCCCTCCTCCAGGGAACCTTCCCAGCCCAAGGATCAAACCAGCATCTCCTGCTTCTCCTGAGTTGCAGACAGATTTTTTACTGCTCAGTCACCAGGGAAGACCATTGTAAAGCATGTTGTTGTCGTCATTAGGCACTAAGCTGTGTCCAGATCTTTGCGACCCCATGGGCTATAGCCCATTAGGCTCCTCTGTCCATGGGATTTCCCAGGCAAGAATACTGGGGTGGGTAGCCATTTCCTTCACCAGGGGATTTTCCTGACTCAAAGATTTAACCCTCGTTCCCTGCTTGGTGGGCAGGCTCTTCACCGCTGAGCCACCAGGGAAGCCCATTGTAAAGTATAAATTTATTGAAATACACACACACACACACACACACACACACATAGACACACAAAAACATGTATATATACATATATGTGATGTGCTGTGCTTGGTCACTCAGTCATGTCCAAATCTTTGTGACCCCATGGACTGTAGCCTGCCAGGCTCCTCTGTCCTTGGAGATTCTCCATGCAAGAATACTGGAGGGGTTGCCATGCCCTCCTCCAGGGGGTCTTCCCAACCCAGGGATTGAACCCAGGTCTTCTGCATTGCAGGCAGATTCTTTACCGGCTGAGCCACCAGGGAAAGCCAAGAATACTGGAGTGGGTAGTCTATCCATTCTCCAGGGGGTCTTCCTGATCCAGGAATCAAATCAGGGTCTCCTGCATTGCGGGCGGATTCTTTACCAGCTTAGCTACTAGGGAAGCCATATATGCATATACATATATACTGATATATCAGTGTGAAATAGTCTCATTGAAAGGTCAGAATTTACTAAGTATTTTAGAGCTCATAATAAAGAGAGCATTTGTTTCTGTATGATGTTTTCAAATAAAAGTCAATAGCAAAATGAAAGAAATCCAAAGTCAACTTAATGTTTTTGCTGCTTCCCTAAAAAAAATTATTTATGTGCAATAAACTCAGGTGGCTTAAAATTAGCTTTTTGAATAGATAAGTTTATTGAACAAGCCATCAATTTTCCTTTTATGTCCCTCTGATGTAAGGAGCCTAAACTCCTTTCTCTTTATCATGTAACATCACTGTTTTCATTTGTTACATAAAAGATACGACCTGCATTATGCAAACCTATGTCAACAAAGGAAGACAAGTCTTTCCCTGTAAAACTGTTAAATACATCGTTGCTGTTCCAAGTGGCATGCCTACCAGAGGTCTTGGGCTTCATGGACATGACAGGATCCCAGAGAACAAAAGCAGAGTCATCACTGCTGAGGGCCATGCATGAGCATGACTTCCCACTTGACTGTGTCTCTCCCATACCCCGACACTAGTCAAGATTCCCTGATACACATGGTCCTGGGAGTCTGTGCTCACACAGCACAAAAAGACAATCAATTCGTTCTGACTTGGTTAAACAGAAGTGTTCTTTAATGTTGACCAACACATTATGAATATTCTTAAATTATAACTTGCACACATTCCAACTCATCTGGGAAAATGTCTGCAATGTTTGGCTTTAACTAGTATAAAATCTGTGAGTAAACAATAATTCCAGTTCTGCTAACATTCTTTTTGTGCTTCACTATAGACCACGTCCTCTGTCTTGCCCTCATTTGTATACATCACAATGCCAAGGCCAGGAAACTTGCTACATGAAAATCTGCCTGGTGCTTTCTGAAGGTGCATACATGATAATATTTTATGACCACCTCGATACTAAAGTAATAAGTCATGAAGTTACTCTACTGAAGTTCTATTTACAACCAATAAGCTTTAATCTTGAGAATATTGTTTTGCTTCTATGAGAACTTCATGGAGTCAAATATATGACCAATCGGCTTTGAACTTGTGGTCCAGTACTGCTGCTGCTAAGTCGCTTCAGTCGTGTCCGACTCTGTGCAACCCCATAGATGGCAGCCCATTGGGCTCCGCCATCCCTGGGACTCTCCAGGCAAGAACACTGGAGTGGGTTGCCATTTCCTTCTCCAATGCATGAAAGTGAAAAGGGAAAGGGAAGTCGCTCAGTCGTGTCTGACTCAGCGACCCCATGGACTGCAGCCTACCAGGCTCCTCCGTCCATGGGAGTTTCCAGGCAAGAGTACTGGAGTGGGGTGCCATTGCCTTCTAAATGAGGACATGTTGGAAATGTAAACAGAAGGCGCTCCCTGAGCAGTGGATGCTGAGCAGTGGAAATTATGTGCGGAGATCTAGTCGTGTGTGGTGTCCCTGGAGGAGAACTCTTGCCTGTCTTGCAGTTCCAAGGATGCTGGCTTTCATTCAGAAAGGTATTGGATGTCTGGTATATGCTAGATGCCACTTAGACCCTGAGAATACAGAGGTGGGCAGTACAGAAATTGCACTTGTCCTCCTGATGGACAGTATAAGCAAGAAAGTGGGCAGTTACAATGCAGTGGGATAAACGCCACTACAATTTGGAAAAAAATGTCATTCCAGTTTGGGAGGGTGAGCACCTACAAGGTTTAGGACCTCAAGAATGGAGATGGTATTGTGAAGGGGGAGGAAAATACTATAGAGGAAATAAGTTTGGATATCAGCAGAAGGTAGTTCTGAAGGCCTGGCATACCTTCCATGAAGATAACTGAACAATCAACCTAGGAAAGAGAAAACAGACCAGGTGTAGGAGGCTCAAGGCCAGGATTGGAACCTCTAGAGCTAAAAAAGGGGGTGGGTGGAGGCCTTGGAGCAAACACGTGCTGTGGCCTGAACTATCACATCGGGGTCTCAACCCCGGTCATGGGCAGTGGCCATGGAGAAGGATGAGAGGGAGGTAAGAAATTGCTCTGTGGGCAAGTGAACCAGAACAAATAGGGAGTGAAGAGTCCACATTGAGGGCAAAGAGCCTGCTGTGTGATGTGCCAGGCTCTGAGTTTCAGAAAACACCTGCAAAGGGTGCCCCAGGGGAAAAGAAGAAAATGAGATTTCCAGTGAGGTTGGTAGGAACAGATGCTACTGTGGGACCACCATCTTTGGGGAAACAGATAATGGATTACAGTTGTTCAGAAAAGAGCATTTAACCAACGCCCGTAGATAAAGCTTACTTTAAAAACAGAAGACAAAATGTAACCTTGTAATCTCCTAAGGGAAGCTAGGAAACGTGTGGTTTCCAAGAATCCAAGTTCCTAAAGCAAAGAGCTTCTTGCATACAGCTAACAGAAGCACTGAGCTTTATTAGGAGGTAGTCATAGGCAGGAGAAATGGATGCTTCCTTATAGGAGACTGTTTATTTTATAGCGTTCACAGAAAATCCTGGAGAACCATTAGAATCAGACAAGTGTGTGAGTTATAGAATCAATCTGACCTTTTGGGGGGTTTTGTCAGTATTTATTGGCACACTTAGTGACATTTATATTGTTAGATGAAAATATAAGAGCTTGAAGCTGCCAATGGAATCATTATAAGGACAATATCCGATCACAGGATGCTATAAATCACTTGAACAAAGCAGAAGTGCAGATTTCTACTGTTCAAAGATGAAAATAAATTCCTGCAAACTCTCTACTTTGCCTGCTCTCTCATCAGATGAAGGAAGGAAAGGTTGTGACTCTACCTATGAACTGTAACTGCATAGACTCATATCCAGGATCTGAACTGGCCACAATGATCAGTTGCTCCATCATCATTCAGTTCACCTACTTATTACCCTTTCCTTTGTTTTCTGTTCTCTAGACTTCCTTGCCCCTTCTTCCCTAAATTCATAGAAATACATATGTGAGTTCATGAATCTGCCTGCACACGACAGAAATCCCCATACATTAATAAACCTTATCTATGGCTGAAAGCTGGTTTTCTGCAATCAATAACAGAATAAAATTATTTCTGACCTGGCCAATGTCGTTATGGGACAATCTGTTCTTTCATTTGAACTTTTCTAAATATGAATGAATTTGGAGACTTACACTGACACATTTACACTATTGATACTACATATACAATGGATGGAGAAGGCAATGGCACCCCACTCCGGTACTCTTGCCTGGAAAATCCCATGGACGGAGGAACCTGGTAGGCTGCAGTCCATGGGGTTGCGAAGAGTCAGACACAACTGAGCAACTTCACTTTGACTTTTCACTTTCATGCATTGGAGAAGGAAATGGTAACCCACTCCAGTGTTCTTGCCTAGAGAATCCCAGGGATGGGGGAGCCGGGTGGACACTACTGAGTTGGACACGACTGAAGCGACTTAGCAGCAGCAGCAGCAGCATACAGTGGATAACTAATGAGGCCCTACTGCATAGCACATAGCACAGGGAAGTCTACTTAATGATCTCTGGTGACCTAAATGTGAAGGAAATCCAAAAAAAGAGGGTATGTCTGTATACATATGGCTGATTCACTTTGGTGTACAGTAGAAACACACCATTGCAAAGCAACTATACTCCAATAAAATTTAAAATAATTAAATAAACATGAATGAGGCTTGTTGCTTCTTTATCAATCAGTCATTAATTATAGTTTGTTAAAATATAAATTTTTTAATTTTAATTGGAGGTTAATTACTTCACAATATTGTACTGGTTTTGCCATACATCAACATGTATCCGCCATGCGTCTACACGTGTTCCCCATCCTGAACCCCCCTCCCTCCTCCCTCCCTGTACCATCCCTCTGGGTCGTCCCAGTGCACCAGCCCCAAGCATCCTGTATCATGCATTGAACCTGGACTGGCGATTCATTTCATATATGATTTTATACATGTTTCAGTGCCATTCTCCCAAATCTTCCCACCCTCTCCCTCTCCCACAGAGTCCAAAAGACTGTTCTATACATCTGTCTCTCTTTTGCTATCTTGCATACAGGGTTATCGTTACCATCTTTCTAAATTCCATATATATGCATTTGTATACTGTATTGGTGTTTTTCTTTCTGGCTTACTTCACTCTGTATAATCGGCTCCAGTTTCATCCACCTCATTAGAACTGATTCAAATGTATTCTTTTTAATGGCTGAGTAATACTCCATTGTGCATATGTACCACAGCTTTCTTATCCATTCATCTGCTGATGGCCATCCAGGTTGCTTCCATGTCCTGGCTATTATAAACAGTGCTGCGATGAACATTGGGGCACACGTATCTCTTTCAACTCTGTTTTCCTCGGTGTGTATGCCCAGCAGTGGGACTGCTGGGTCATAAGGCAGTTCTATTTCCAGTTTTTTAAAGGAATCTCCACACTGTTTTCCATAGTGGCTGTACTAGTTTGCCTTCCCACCAACAGCGTAAGAGGGTTCCCTTTTCTCCACACCCTCCCCAGCATTTATTGCTTATAGACTTTTGGATTGCAGCCATTCTGACTGATGTGAAGCTATTAAGTCACAACAGGGCTAAATAAATAAGCACAGAACATTCCAGAACACTTAGGAAGCTTTCAACCTCTACCCTACACAAATCATCACCTTCAGTTCAGTTTAGTTCAGTCGCTCAGTCGTGTACGACTCTTTGCGACCCCATGAATTGCAGCACGCCAGGCCTCCCTGTCCATCACCAACTCCCGGAGTTCACTCAAGCTCACGTCCATCAAGTCCATCATCACCTTAGTTTAAGACAAAATTCCACTCAGGCCAAATATCTTAATTCGATGTTTTTACCAAAACTATGTCAAGTGGGTGAAACTGATGGCATTCGCGGAGAGACTTTCAGCTACTGAAACTGTTCACGCTCCTAGAGGTGGTGTCATCCACTTAGAAGAGCCGCTGGGGATCAGTGTCCTTCCCCTGCAGAGTGAAGACAGCCCCCCAGGGGCCACAGGACACCTCTTTCCACAGCCAGTTGACTCTTCCCGGAGGACATTTACGGACAAGCACAGAAGAGAAAGCACAGGTTCTTTCTGGATGTGCCCAGGGATACAGCAGCGTCTACTTGGTCTGAAACCTACGTGCCTGCTGTGTACGCATGGAGCTGGGGTGGACTCTGTTCTCATCCATGGCTCTCCTGCCTGGCTGCACATCAGAAACACCTGGCAGTGTGTTACCGACCATGATGCCCAGACGCCCCACCAAGCCAATCAGACCAGAGTCTCTATAGGACTGGGCAAAGGGATTGTGTGTTTTAACTTTTCCAGGTAATTCTAACATGAATACAGAGTTAAGAACACTGTTCCAGACCCTCAGTTTTGATCTGGGATGGAAAGACTGGGATTTATGTCACCTGTCAGTGGACACATGTCTGTGTACTGTTAGAAAAGGCATTTTGCTTCTCTGTGCCTTGGACTCTTCATGTGCACAAAAGGATTAGAAAGATGAGCTCTCTCCCATGCTTCTATGCAAGTTGAGTGAAATAAAGAGAACCCACTTGGTAAAAACTACAAATTATGAAAATAGTGCTTTTTAATGATAGTGTATATATATATAATGCTTGTTAAGATTATTATCTGATTATCAAATAAGCCTAATTTCTGGCAGCAAAATTGAGAGCTGAAAGAAATTGGAAAATAGGGTATAGTTATTATTCTCTGATACTATGAAATTAAAAATAAATGGTCTTTTATCTGAATGGAATGACATGGATAAATTATGTTACTTGTACATTTACCATGTTGTAAAAATGTCACCACATCTAACCGAAAATCTTCAAAGCCTAAAGATTTATTTAGGGTGGAAAGATGTGATGACCAGCCCCATACACCGAGTCCTTGTTAGCAGGAGCCTGACAACCTGGGCTCCCAGGCAAAGATTTCTATCTGGATTCAAAGGATGGTGACTATTCAGTTGGGTGAACTGTCAACAAGCTGATAGAGAAGCTTATTTCATTCTACACTTTTTTTTTACCTTTATACAAAGTTCATGTGCAAAATGCATAATTAAAAAGAAGTGTCATTCAGGAGATGATTATCAGCGAGTTTGAATAAAGCATGCTGCGTACTGCTCACGTGCCCCCCGCCCCCCGCCCGTGACCTTGCCAGGACTCTTGTTGTATCAAGTGCCCAGCTGGAGAAAACTGAGCTAATAATGGCCCAGCTGCATAGTCTAACGAGATCTCTGTGAAACAAGCAAGGTCAAGTGCTCTATCACAAAGTGCATTAATCTCATTGTGCACTGAGAGAGAAAGGGACCGAGGGACACCCGTGCTGGCTGGAGCCAGCCCCCAGGATGGTGAGTGCAACTTCGAGAGGGAGATGAATAGCCCTTCTAAACACAGCTGAGAAAGACTGTTCTAGAAATAAGGCCTGTGCACGTCCACTTCAATATTCAGTGTGCAACCAATGATTTCTATCATGCATTTATTTTTATATTTATAAATTTAGTGCCATTAATTGCATTCTTCTTGAGAGTTCTCTTATGACCAACCCTTCTTATAAACCCATACAACTGCCACACTTAATGTAATCCTAGAAAACAATTGTAGAAGGTGCTTAATAGACTAATTATGCTTTATCTCCTGATCACCAATGTATCGGATTCTATAAATTAGAAGGTTGATTTCTAATATTTCATAAAACAAACCTCAAGGTCTGGAGAATAAAATGAAGACTGATATTAAGGTTTCAGATTTCTTCCAGACTGGTTTAGAAATCACATAAAAATAAACAAAAACAACAAATCATAACAATTCAATTGAACAATGAATTCACCAGAGGTTTCTTATTGTAAATGTTGATTTTATAGAAAGACATTGTCCTTAATTTCAAGGTTTTAAGAAACAAATCTGCCAAGTTTTACGCTATTAAAAATGTTAGTCTTACTTCCCCTGGACTAATTCCATGGGATTCTCCAGGCCAGAATACTGGAGTGAGTAGCTGTTTCCTTTTCCAGTGGATCTTCCTGACCCAGGAATCAAACCGGGGTTGCTTGCATTGCAGGCGGATTCTTTAACAGCTGAACTACCATGGAAGCCTTGGTACTACTTATCTAAAAAAATAGCATATTGTAGAATGTTCCCAATAGATGATACTCCTAGCCTAATGGTATCAAAAAATTCACCTTTAGACCATAAATTCACACAATGGAAAGTCCGCAAAGGGACTGGATGCTGCTTATAATGTGGAACCACCATGTCAGAACAAGCCTGACTTCCCATGAAACTGACTGATGGGCTGTTGATCACAGTCCCACTACCCACAGTGGTATCATTCTAAGCATATGAATGATATAAATAAAGGTGTGGATGGTCTTCTGTTGTGAAATCTTTATTTCTCTGTTGACTATCTTATTATGCTCATAAAGTCAAAGCTCAAAGGCACCGAAATTCCAAAAATTCTTTCTAAGTCACTAAATCATCACTGCATTTTGTGTGGCCTGGTTTCAGGGTGAATTGGGGAATGTGACCATCTACTTGTATAGCTTATTATTGGATACACGGATCATACTTTCTTTTGGAGCGTTTTGAGAACTATGACATCACACATTCCCTAAGAAGGATATACTTTTAATAAAAGACAGGTGACCTTGTTATTATGGACCGAATGTGCAAAGAAACCAGACAATTTACTTACTGGTTGTTAAGTTTAATTTACTGGGGAAAGTTTTTATAATAATGGAGAATTGTGCTCATTCATTAACAGACTCTCCTTGAGCATTTACTTTTGAGCAGACTGTCAGCTAGAAAGTGGAAAACAAATATAAGGGAATATCCACTTGGACTTCAAGGACTCCCCTTCTCAACCCCGCCTTGGAGACACGTGACTCTGATGAGGAAGAGGCTTCCAAGGCCAAAGGCAGTGACCCTGGACGCTGCCGGGGGCCCGGGGGGTAAAGGTGATGCAGATGATATGTGTAAACCTTGCTTCCCTCATCTGTAAACCTGGTGCAAGGTGCACAACAAAGGCTGGCTATTGATATGCTTAATATTCCTGTACATGATTTACAAAATTATCAGAATACCAAATTCTTAAGAAGTAGTTGAACATATCCAATTAGTTTCCTAAAGCTTCGACTGCAAGGAGACCAAACCAGTCAATCCTAAAGGAAATCCTCCTTGAATATTCATTGGGAAGACTGATACTGACGCTGAAGCTCTAATACATTGGCCACCTGATTCAAAGAGCTGACTCATTGGAAAAGACCCTGATGTTGGGAAAGATTGGAGGCAGTAGGAGAGGGGATGACAGAGGATGAGATGGTTGGATGGCATCACTGACTCAATGGTCATGAGTTTGAGAAAACTCCAGAAGATAGTGAAGGACAGGGAAACCCTGGCATGCTATAGTCCATGGGGTTGCAAGAGTCAGGCATGACTTAGCAATTGGATAACAACAAATATTAGTAACATGGGAGAAGTAAAAAATAGTAATGGAAGTCAAGTTTGTGCAACATTTCATTGCATATGTGCTGAAATCCTTCTTTGCATGAAGGCAATACATATATGTGTATGTGTGTGTGTATTCAAAGATAATAGTGAGTGAAAGGTAACAGCCCGAAATATACGATGCCTCTAGCCTGCTTTAAATGTGTGGCCACATATTATAAGGTTAAACCAAATAGTTGAGGTCAAGCATTTACTCAGACACCTGAACATTCAATAAGCCAGCACATCAGCTCCACATCACTCACCTATAATTGCTAAAAAGGAAACCTATCTTCAGCCTCCATTTTCAAGAAGACGTGTAGGGGGAAATTCTATGCTTTTTATATCTTAGCATTCACCTGCACAGATTAGGAGAGAATTATTTCCCTGAAACTAATGAAGCTTGAACTTCAGAGCCTGTCCTTCACGCAGGTGCATCGAGGTTCTGGAAACTGACCTAGAATGTGCCTAGAATCCTCTGATTGGGGAATTTTGCAACAATAATAATTTTAAGTTCAACCGGGTAAGGCCATTCTCTTCTCTATTCTCCCTCTGGATATTTCAGCACTGGTGCTGGGCATGGCATGAGGCTTTTGGGATCAGTCTAAAGGGAAATTTAAG
This sequence comes from Cephalophus harveyi, assembly GCA_006410635.1. Lineage (NCBI taxonomy): Eukaryota > Metazoa > Chordata > Mammalia > Artiodactyla > Bovidae > Cephalophus > Cephalophus harveyi. Next base: position 25,861 of record SJYT01078689.1, read on the forward strand.
GTCACCTATGTCAGCCTATTTATACAGTTTCCATCACATTTATTTATAACTAATTATCAATCATCATTCCAAAGCAATGTGTGTGGTTGGCTCTGTGAACACAGTGGGGGTCACAGTACTGGATGCTGAGACAAGGATGTTATGGACCATGTTCTAAGTGCCAGCCCTGGAAGGAAGTGGGTGGTAGAAATGGGACAAGGTTTGGTGGATAAGGACAAAGTTAGACTCTAGATGCTTGACAGAAGTTGTCTCAAGTTAGACCACAGTGCTAAAAATATACAAGACATCAAAATGAATCCTCACTTCAACACAAGTCATCCATAGTAGTGCTATTTTTAAAACATGTTTAAAAAAGTATTTGACTAAGAAATGCCCAGATGACCTTTCTATTCTCTCTATAGGAAAAAAGTACAAAATCATATGCTTACAGGGAAAGGTAACCACTCAATATTTCCCCAAAGCTGTAGGGAAATACATGCTACAGGTGTGCAGTGGGTAAAATGACCAGGAATTTTGTTTTCAGATTTTTTTCTGACATTTCTGATGATTATAGTATTTTTTTATCTTTCTAAATATATATAAGTTGCAGAACTGTCATAAAGAAAATACTGACTTTCAAACTTAATATAATGGTCATATATGAACATTATATGTTCGATGTAATGTATCTCTTTTTATTGGTGAGACCCCCAAATTATTACCCTTAGGCTTGCCAAAACCTATATCAGCCTCTGAAAAGTATTAGAACATATTGCTATCATGTTCCAAAGAATAAAATCCTTCTATTACAAGCAAACTTCAAGAATATTATATCAAATGCATCCCATCTTGCTTCCTTCCTGGGTCCACCCTCTGTAAGTTTCGCTCTGGGTTTTCTCCACTTCTGGTGACAACTGGCTATCACAGTGTCATAGGAGAGATGTCTCTCGTGGTTTTGACAGTCATAAAGATCAGTAGTTATTTAAGTTTATCCAATTAAAAGGAAACAACTTTGCACTACATGACCCTTCCATGATAGAACTGCAGCTAGCTCTACCATTTACCTAGTTAAAAAATATATAATAATATAATAAAAATATAATTCTACGACATTTTTCTCCAAAATATGCACTTAAAATATTCTTCCCACTTTCTGTTGGTTTGCTGTCTGCATTTAGAGGCTATTTAGAGGAAACTAGATGGTCAATGCTAAGGACTCAGTAAGAGTCCAGAGTTAATACTGAAAAGAGAGTCTAACTGAAAAGACTCTGTATAAATCCTTATTCCTGCCTCCAGTCATAGGAATGTTGTACTTGATTAACTAGAATCACCCAGGAAATAGACTTCCAAACACCCGCTGGAGGTGCACATGTCTTTGAAATAGGTAGGTGCCCTGACTTGGATCCAGTGACAATGTTTTCCTCTATTTCTGTTAAAGAGTGTTATTTTCAGATCTGTCAGTTCAGTTCAGTTCAGTCACTCAGTCATGTCTGACTCTCTGTGATCCCATGAATTGCAGCATGCCAGGCCTCCCTGTCCATCACCAGTTCCTGGAGTCCACCCAAACCCATGTCCATCAAGTTGGTGATGCCATCCAACCATCTCATCCTCTGTCGTCCCCTTCTCCTCTTGCCCTCAATCTTTCCCAGCATCAGGGTCTTTTCCAGTGAGTCAGCTCTTCACATCAGGTGGCCAAAGTATTGGAGTTTCAGCTTCAACATCAGTCCTTCCAATGAACACCTAGGACTGATCTCCTTTAGGATGGACTGGTTAGATCTCCTTGCAGTCCGTGAGACTCTCAAGAGTCTTCTCCAACACCACAGTTCAAAAGCATCAGTTTTTCAGTGCTCAGCTTTCTTTATAGTCCAACGCTCACATCCATACATGACCATAAGCTTGACTAGGTGGACCTTTGTTAGCAAAGTAATGTCTCTGCTTTTGAATATACTATCTAGGTTGGTCATAGCTTTCCTTCCAAGGAGTAAGCGTCTTTTAATTTCATGGCTGCAATCACCATCTGCAGTGATTTCAGAGCCCAGAAAAATAAAGTCAGCCACTGTTTCCACTGTTTCCCCATCTATATGCCATGAAGTGATGGGACCAGATGCCATAATCTTAGTTTTCTGAATGTTGAGCTTTAAGCCAACTTTTTCACTCTCCTCTTTCACTTTCACACCTGTCATATAAGTCCTAAAAAAATTATACTGGAGTTAGTGGATTTCAAGCCTCTACTATACAGATGATTTAATTCCCAATATGATGAAGAGGGTCATTAAAAAGTCAATCATGAAATGCCCATTTTGCTTAAACCAGCCTAACAGAGGCAATTTGTGAGGTTTTTACAGGCTGAATGCTGATCAGGCAAAGTACAATCAATGGTCATCATAATTAAATATTCAACGTCTTCCTCACTAATTGATTAGATGTAATTCACGGATCACCTAGATGCTGGCTTCACTTCAAAAATCACAAACTTAAAGACATCGATAAATATTTCTTATATATTAAGAAAATAGGTTTTAATTAAAATAATTGATTTTTTTCCCTCATACTTGTGGCTGACTACAGCACATAGTCAGAATGTCTGCTGTGTGCTATTTAAGTTATGTTTGATCAAATAAATCCATGTACTGCTTTATTAATGTAGATTTATGCTTAAAACTAGCTGAGAAGATTTATAGCACAAGGGGAATGCCTTATTTTATATACTAAATGGAAAAGTGCATCAGTCTGTTTACTTTTGTTCTTGTTAATACTGTATAGTATTATAGACACACAAAATTTAAATCTTATCAAACAGAAATACAAAATCAGTATCATTAGTCCTATAATCAATTTAAGTGAACTTTTCCCTGTGAAACATAGATGTTCCTGCTGCTGCTGCTAAGTCGCTTCAGTCGTGTCCGACTCTGTGCAACCCCAGAGACCACAGCCCACCGGGCTCCGCCATCCCTGGGATTCTCCAGGCAAGAACACTGGAGTGGGTTGCCATTTCCTTCTCCATAGGAGATGTTCCTAAAAGGACATAAATACATTTGCTATGTACACAGAGACTTACATTCCTAATGTCCAAATTTATCTCACTTTTAGACACTGTCCTGTTAAATTCTCAAAAATGGGAAGAATTCTACATGAAATTAAAAAATCGCTCTGTCTTATATACCTATTATAGGTTACGATTTTGCATTTGGTTCCTAACTTGTTCAGATTTGGTTTATTCTTTCACTTATTTACTCCTTCACCACCCACTCTTCAACAATTACTTTCCACAGCCTTAAATATGCACACTCTAGTGGAAGGGGCAGAGAAGCCCCACATCAGGAACTTGGAGTCTCAGATGTCACCCAGATGGGCTGAGCCAGAACCTGTAGTTTCACAGTATCCCTGACTGCTCAGCATTCCTCATAGAGAAGCAAAGTTGGGAGTCCAGGACTTCAGCCCACACCCCTGGAAGAGGAGCAGCTCAACCTCCTGAATTGTCACGTCTCATTTAAGGCAGGGCACCTGGTCCCAGAAAAACATACAAACTACCAGAGCTCAGTGGACTGACTGGTGATAGGTAGACAGACGTGCTACAGTTCAAGGCTGCCTGACGCACCATCACCAGCACCACAGAAGTTGGCTTGCTTGTTTGATTTAGCCCAATTTAATTTTGTCAGTGCAATGCTTAAGAAGGGGCTTTCTTGATAGCTCAGCGGGTAAAGAATCCTGCCTGCAAAGAATCCTGCCTGCAGTGGAGGAGACACAAAAGACACAGGTTCGATTTGTAGGTCAGGAAGATCCTGTGTAAAAGGAAATGGCAATCCACTCCAGTGTTCTTGCCTGAACAATCCCATGGACAGAGGAACCTGGCGGGCTACAGTCAATGGCATTGCAGAGAACTGGACACAGCTGAGTGACTAAGCATAACATACTTAAAAGAAACAAGTAAAAGCTTATCTTGAAATCTGTGAGAAAAATTCTTTGAATTCTACAGCCTTCTTGATGTTAGCAAAGATTCTTGAACCAGTTGTTTCCAAACATACCTGCCCATGAGTTAAACTATCCTCAGGATAAACACATAAACTGATTTCCAGGAGTTCATATACCCTCTTTGCAGAATTAGCAATGCATTGAGAATTAACAGTCCAAAGAAATATTAAAGGAAGTGATCTCTTCACACAGGAGAGACCCCTCAGGTAAAGATTCTGAAACACTGAACAAAGAACAGCAGGCAAATTTAATTTAAAAATTATCAAATGATGTACTGAAGTTCTAGATCATCTAGAACCCAGATTTTCTAGTTTAAAGAACTAGACCCAGAAACTAAAAATCACAGAAATACATAGATAGAGAAAACAGCTGGTCTAGGAACCTGTGGCAGTGAATTCATTTTGATGTTGGGCTCTCTAACGTAACTGTTGTTGTTGCTTAGTTTTAAAATCCTGTCTGACTCTTTTGCAACCTCATGGACTGTAGCCCACCAGGCTCCTCTGTCATGGGGTTTCCCAGGCAAGAATACTGGAAAGAGTAGCTATTTCCTCCTCCAGGGGATCTTACTGACCCAGGAAGCAAACCCACATCTCCTGCATTGCAGGCAGATTCTTCGCCACTGAGCCGTTAGGGAAGCCAACTGCTATCTCATGAATAACTTCACCCATATTCCTAATGACGGCTTTACACCCTGACAGCGGTTCTAGGTGCCCACTGATCTCAAGCAACTTAATCTCTCTCAGAATCTAATTTTCCTCATTTGTTAAACTGAAGCAGCACACAGAAATTTTTTTCTAATGCACCTTTCCATGTTGTTTGTACTCATGAGAGCATCAAAACTGCCAAGATCTGATAAAACAGCCAGTATTTTTAAAACAGGGGTCTAAATTTCAGTGAGACGAAGATTAGTACAAGCTGGTACAGGAAGTTTCCAAAACAAAGTTCAAATGCCAGTCATTCTTTCCTATGGAGACAATAGTCACAACACGACTAGCAATTTTCATTACCTTGGCATTATAAGAACTGTGTGTGGGGACAGTCAGATACTCGGGCTGGGTTTCTCTTATAACCAGTCACTTGTAACAAGGATTTCACAAATTTGATACCTATGAGCCTCTTCTAAAACAAAACATTTCACAAGGATCCCTGTAATGATTAGGTTTCATTCAAAGTATGATCCTAATATGTGTCAGCACTGAAGAACTGATGCTTTTGAACTGTGGTGTTGGAGAAGACTCTTGAGAGTCCCTTGGACTGCAAGGAGATCCAACCAGTCCATTCTGAAGGAGATCAGCCCTGGCATTTCTTTGGAAGGAATGACGCTAAAGCTGAAACTCCAGTACTTTGGCCACCTCATGCGAAGAGTTGACTCATTGGAAAAGACTCTGATGCTGGGAGGGATTGGGGGCAGGAGAAGAATGGTTCAACCAAGGATGAGATGGCTGGATGGCATCACTGACTCGATGCACATGAGTTTGGGTGAACTCCAGGAGTTGGTGATGGACAGGGAGGCCTGGCATGCTGCGATTCACGGGGTCGCAAAGAGTCAGATACAACTGAGCGACTGAACTGAATTGAATATATGTCATAGGATCATATATATATGTTCCATATATATATATATATATATATATATATAATGGAATATTATTTGGTCATAAAAATAGTGAAATAATGTGATTTGCAGTGATGCAGATGGACCTAGACATGATCACATTAAGTGAAGTTAGACAAATATTGTTATCACTTATATGTGGAATCTTTAAAAAAATGAACTTATCTCCAAAATAGAAATAGACCCTCAGACATAGTAAACAACCTTATAGATCCCAAAGGTGAAAGTGGGGAGGGATAAATTAGGAGTCTGGGATTAACATACACACTCTGCTGCTGCTGCCGCTGCTGCTGCTAAGGCGCTTCAGTCGTGTCCGACTCTGTGCGACCACATGGACAGCAGCCCACCAGGCTCCCCCGTCCCTGGGATTCTCCAGGCAAGAACACTGGAGTGGGTTGCCATTTCCTTCTCCAATGCATGAAAGTGAAAAGTGCAAGTGAAGTCGCTCAGTCGTGTCTGACTCTTCGCGACCCCATGGACTGCAGCCCACCAGTCTCCTCTGTCCATGAGGTTCTCCAGGCAAGTGTACTGGAGTGGGGTGCCATTGCTTTCTCCAATACACACACTACTATATGTAAAATAGATAATCAACCAGGACCTACTCTATAGCACAGGAAATTATACTCAGAATTATGTAATAAGCTATAAGGGAAAAGAATCTAAAAAAATAATATATATATATGTATACATAAATGAATCACTGTGATGTACACCTGAAACTTACATGACATTGTAAATCAACTACATTTCAATAAAAAAATTCTTAAGAAGTTAACGATCTTTTTAATCATGTAAATGTAAAACTAGGAATGCTTATAGATTGCATATGACTATATATATAAAACAAATGCACACAAAACTATATTTCTTTTTCTTAAAAATAAACTTTTAACAAAAATCTTTATAAACATTAATATGCTGATTTTTAGTAACAATAAATTGCTACTCAAAAGTTTTCTCACACAAATCAAGATCACCAATTATAATACAGTAATGATTATTACTGCTACTATCAATATTTTTCACTAGGCCATCGTATTCTGATGAAGCTCTATTGAAATTACAACAAAAATCTCTTTCATATGGAGCACTCTTGATATCATGTGCCTTCCTTTGCCCAGATCTGTCATTCACAGTGCAAGTTCATGTGCATCTTTTACTCATTAGTCTGAGGATATAAAGGAGTCTGCTTTTAGCTTATGGAATCTTAAACACAATGCAAATAAGGCCGTCATGGTGATAAAGCAGTATATGGTCACAAAGAGTTGCATAATCATAAAATGAAAACACAAAATTAAAATCTAGTTGCAGAGAACCAGAGGCCACCTAGGAGGTCTTCAGAGCCCATTTCAAGAATGCTTTTCTTACCATTTAAGTGGTGCTCACAAGCAACGTCTGAAGAGAAGTACAGCACAGTCATCCTGACCCCTGGTTGCTCACAGGGTACCAGAGTTTTCTACCGGCTGGGACAGAACAGGATCAGTCAGAATGCAACCCCCTCCAAACCACCCAGCCACCAGCCTATAAACATGGAAAAAGACTACTGTGTATTGAAGATATGTGTGTGTTCAGTTGGTCAGTTGTGTCTGATTCTTTTGTGACCCTACAGACTGTAGCTTACCAGGCTTCTCTGTCTATAGCATTTCCCAGGCAAGAATACTGGAGTGGGTAGCCCTTTCCTTCTCCAGGGGATCTTCCTGACCTGGGGATTGAAACTGCATCGCCTGCATTGCAAGTGGATTTTTTACTACTGAGTCACCTGGGAAGCCCTGTATATTGAAGACAGTTCAGTTAAAAAGGCTACAGAGGCAAATGATAATCCATCTCTTAAGAAACAGAAGTGCAAAAACAATCAATGTTATTTAATGCATGTAAATTAAATATGCTATGTGCCATAGTCTGTTATTTACAATAAGATGTGCCAATGATCAAAGATCAACATAATGAGTTAAAATATATGGAATGCCTAATTTGGGACCTAATTTGAATAATAACGCCTTAGTTTAGCATAATAACTGTATTAAATATAAAGTTCCAGAAAGTATTTCTGGGTCTGTGATTCTCCAAGTTATTGAAATAAACATAAATCTTTGCTGAACTAAAATACAAAGAAATAAAAAAAATCCATAAACTTGAATGTTTATAAATTCAAAGCTGCATCAATACATCATTGTGAATTCACATGTGTTTTTTGGTTACTTGTTGATTTGTCTCTGCTTCAGAGTTCAGAATAAACAGGATGTGAAATCTTGGGCAGAACAACCTGAATCCTTTGCTGAAATCAAACCATGACATCAAAATTAAAAAGAAATCTTTCCATGAGACATTAACACAATGTCTAAATTTAATCAACAGATCATCAAGCATTTATTTTTCACTCAGGGTGGGACCAATGGATAAATACTCTGTTGGGCTCCCTCCAGGGATCCAGTGATGGAAGCTTCCCTGACTCTATTCTAGAACACCAACCCCTGAGGTCTTCACATGAAAACTCAAACAGACAGAACCAAACAGTTTAGAACCTGTCAGAACTAAAATGTGTGGATGGAAGGTGTAAATTGGGAAACCTTAGGAAGAGAAACTGATAAAGGCCAGTTAAAGCTAGACTCAACTGAGAGGGGTTAATCTTTGCTTTAAAATAAATACTGTCTGGCAAATTTTAAAAAACTGAGATCATGGCATCCAGTCCCATTATTCGGGGAAGGCAATGGCACCCCACCCCAGTACTGTTGCCTGAAAAATCCCATGGATGGAGGAGCCTGGTAGGCTGCAGTCCATGGGGTCGCTGGGAGTCGGACAGGACTGAGCGACTTCACTTTCACTTTTCGCTTTCATGCATTGGAGAAGGAAATGGCAACCCACTCCAGTGTTCTTGCCTGGAGAATCCCAGGGATGGGGGAGCCCGGTGGGCTGCCATCTATGGGGTCGCACAGAGTCGGACACGACTGAAGCGACTTAGCAGCAGCAGCAGCAGCAACTGAACTAAAATACAAAGAAATAAAAAAAATCCATAAACTTGAATGTTTATAAATTCAAAGCTGCATCAATACATCATTGTGAATTCACATGTGTTTTTTGGTTACTTGTTGATTTGTCTCTGCTTCAGAGTTCAGAATAAACAGGATGTGAAATCTTGGGCAGAACAACCTGAATCCTTTGCTGAAATCAAACCATGACATCAAAATTAAAAAGAAATCTTTCCATGAGACATTAACACAATGTCTAAATTTAATCAACAGATCATCAAGCATTTATTTTTCACTCAGGGTGGGACCAATGGATAAATACTCTGTTGGGCTCCCTCCAGGGATCCAGTGATGGAAGCTTCCCTGACTCTATTCTAGAACACCAACCCCTGAGGTCTTCACATGAAAACTCAAACAGACAGAACCAAACAGTTTAGAACCTGTCAGAACTAAAATGTGTGGATGGAAGGTGTAAATTGGGAAACCTTAGGAAGAGAAACTGATAAAGGCCAGTTAAAGCTAGACTCAACTGAGAGGGGTTAATCTTTGCTTTAAAATAAATACTGTCTGGCAAATTTTAAAAAACTGAGATCATGGCATCCAGTCCCATTATTTCATGGCAAATAGATGGGGAAAAAGTGGAAGCAGTGAGAGATTTTATTTGGGGGGCTCCAAAATCACCATGGATGGTGACTACAGCCATGAAATTCAAAGACTCTTGCTCCTTGGAAGGAAAGTTATGACAAACCTAGACAAACCTAGTAATAGAGACATTACTTTGATGACAAAGGTCCATATAGTCAAAGCTATGGCTTTTCTTGTAGTCATTAGTGGATGTGAGAGTTGGACCATAAAGAAGGCTAAGTACTGAAGAACTGATGCTTTTGAACTGTGGTGTTGGAGAAGACTCTTGAGAGTCCTTAGACACCAAGGAGATCAAACCAGCCAATTCTAAAGTAAATTAATCCTGAATATACTTTGGAAGGATTGAAGTTGAAGCTGAAGCTCCAATACTCTGACCACCTTATGCAAAGAACCAAGTCACTGGAAAAGACCCTGATGCTGGGAAAGATTGAGGGTAGGAGAAGAAGGCTACAGAGGATGAGATGGTTGGATGGCATCACCAACTCAATGGACATGAGTTTGAGTAAACTCTAGGAGATAGTGAAGGACAGGGAAACTTGGTGTGCTGCAGTCCATGGGATCACAAAGAGTCAGGTCCAACTTAGCAACTGAACAACAACAATAACAGATACATTATTATGCATTGGGGATATAAAGATTCCCACCCTATGAAAGGTTTACAGTGTAGGGTGGGAGTCAGGTAAACAACTAGCAGAGGATATACAGAAGCTTTGTGAGAGTTGAGCTGAGAGGCAGCCTGGAGGGGAACCTGGTGATAGAGATCGCAGGGCAAACTTCTCAGGGCCATCAGGAGGTTGTTAACTGTTGTTATAATTATCATTATTGTTGTTATTTTCTTAATGAGAAGAATTTTAAGAACCACTTTGGGGGGAAAAGATAAATTCTAACCCAGAGTTCAAGCTTAAAGTCTATACACTTTTATGGAGAGTTGTGAATATGCTGAGAATTATATCAATACATCCTCCCCATGCAGAAGCAGCAAGATGGTTACTCATTTCTTGCCCAATAACATTTTTATTTCAAAAGTTCAGCAATGTTCTTTTCCAGTATCAGTAAGATTTCTTTGACACTTCCTCTTCTTTGCTGCCCTGGTAACATCGCTCAGTCATGTCTGACACTTTGTGACTCCATGGACTGTAGCCCTCCAGGCTCCTCTGTTCACGGAATTCTCCAGCAAGAATACTGGAGCGGGTTGCTGTTTCCTTTTCCAGGGGATCTTCGCGACTCAAGTATCGAACCTGGGTCTCTGGCATTATAGGCAGATTCTTTACCATCTGAGCCACTAGGGAAGCCAGGGGACATTGTTAACATCATATGTTATCTCAAATCCCTCATGAGCTTTTATGAACCTTCATTTTCTCAAAGTCTCCTGATTGCAAGTGAGGATGGAAATCTTTCACCAGTCCTTCACCATTTCTAGAGTCTGTGTTTGATACCATTCTAAAAACTTTAAATTGTTTTTCACTAGCTACATCTTGTAATGCATTGTCAATTCTAAATAAAGAAAATCAGCCTTTGGAAAATGTACAGAATCTTGTCAGTTGCATTCGCTCATTCAACATGGTGTCTTTTCAGTGACCACTGGGGAAGATCCTTTGATAATTTCATGGAAACAACTGAAATGAAACAGTATCTGACGTTTCTCATTTAGGTAAGTAGAATGTGTTGGCATTCAGTGAATTTATTGGATTCTGAGATGACAAAAAAATTGAACAACTGTCCTTGCCAAGGCCTGATGATCTAGGGTGTGGACAAACCAACATCTTATCTGGTATCACATTGGACTATATCGTTCTCCAGATGTTCCCAAGTACTCCTTGTTGTGTCCTAATATTCCTGTGGCTTTCTTCTGCTCTTCACAGCTGGTTTTTCCATTAGATTGTTTTAGACACCCCATGATGACCTGTGACTACAAGCAATGGGATGGTGAATGCATTTCAAAGTCTTGTGTTGCTTTTCAGTGGCCGCTCCTCCATTCTGTCACCTCTCAGTTCAGTTCTGGTCTGTCGCTCAGTCGTGTCTGACTCTTTGCGACCCCATGAATCGCAGCACACCAGGCCTCTCCGTCCATCACCATCTCCCGGAGTTCACTCAAACTCATGTCCATTAAGTTGGTGATGCCATCCAGCCATCTCATCCTTTGTCATCCCCTTTTCCTCCTGCCCCCAATCCTCCCAGCATCATAGTCTTTCCCAATGAGTCAACTCTTCGCATGAGGTGGCCAAAGTACTGGAGTTTCAGCTTCAGCATCATTCTTTCCAAAGAACACCCAGGACTGATCTCCTTTAGATTGGACTGGTTGGACCTCCTTGCAGTCCAAGGGACTCTCAAGAGTCTTCTCTAGCACCACAGTTCAAAAGCACCAATTCTTCGGCGCTCAGCTTTCTTCACAGTCCAACTCTCACATCCCTACATGACCACTGAAAATACCATAGCCTTGACTAGATGGACCTTTGTTGGCAAAGTAATGTCTCTGTTTTTCGATATGCTATCTAGGTTGGACATAACTTTTCTTCCAAGGAGTAAGCGTCTTTTAATTTCACGGCTGCAGTCACCATCTGCAGTGATTTTGGAGCCCCCCAAAATAAAGTCTGACACTGTTTCCACTGTTTCCCAATCTATTTCCCATGAAGTAATGGGACCAGATGCCATGATCTTCATTTTCTGAATGTTGAGCTTTAAGCCAACTTTTTCACTCTCCTCTTTCACTTTCATCAAGAGGCTTTTTAGTTCCTCTTCACTTTCTGCCATAAGGGTGGTGTCATCTGCATATCTGAGGTTATTGAGATTTCTTCCCCCAATCTTGATTCCAGCTTGTGCTTCTTCCAGCCCAGTGTTTCTCATGATGTACGCTTCATAGAACTTAAATAAGCAGGGTGACAGTATACAGCCTTGACATACTCCTTTTCCCATTTGGAACCATTCTGTTGTTCCATGTCCAGTTCTAACTGTTGCTTCCTGACCTGCATGCAAATTTCTCAAGAGGCAGGTCAGGTGGTCTGGTATTCCCATCTCTTTCAGAATTTTCCACAGTTTATTGTGATCCACACAGTCAAAGGCTTTGGCATAGTCAATAAAGCAGAAATAGATGTTTTTCGGGAACTCTCTTGCATTTTCGAGGATCTAGCGGATGTTGGCAATTTGATCTCTGGTTCCTCTGCCTTTTCTAAAACCAGCTTGAACATCAGGGAGTTCACGGCTCACGTACTGCTGAAGCCTGGCTTGGAGGATTTTGAGCATTACTGTCACCTCTCGCTGTGCTGCATTTATTATATTGTGTGCTTCTTCTCTCCCAGCGGTTGGCACACGCTATAAGATTGTCCCGCTCCTCTCTTTGTGTCCTGAAAGCAGCCTGAGCTCATTGTTAAGATGTTAGTATGACAGAAGTTATACAGCAACTTTCAGTGACTGTAGCAGTAATGTTTGTTGTAGTTTTAGTCACTAAGTCATGTTCAACTTCTCTGTGACCCAATGAGCTATAGCCCCCCAGGCTCCTTTGTCCATGGCATTTCCCAGGCAAGAATACCCGAGTGGGTTGCCATTTCCTTCTCCAGGGGATCTTCTCAAACCAGGGATCAAACATGCATCTCCTACATTAGCAGGAGGATTCTTTACCACTGAGCCACCTGGGAAGCCCTATAGAAGTATTACTATGAATCAGTACTTACAGTGCTATTGTCTTTTCCAGGAAACTGTCAATCTCTTTGATTTCAGGGTTCAAAGTGGCTCTTTCTAGGGTCCACCAGTTTACTCACACCTCCCTCCCTGACCTTACTATCAATTTCTGTTACTCAAACCACTACCCAGGAAAGAGGTTCAGGGTTGAATCTTGGCCTTCCTATTTGCAAAAATGCATAATCAATTATTCAGTCTCTCTAAGGCACAATTTTCCTATCAAACTATCTACTTTGCAAGATTCTATGCATCTTAAGTTATATAATGCCTGGCCTGTCTTGGATAGTGAATACATAGTAGCCATATCCAGACTTCCTCCATCCACCCATGCATTGATCAATCTTGTCTCAATCTACTGTACCCTGGGTTTTCCACCGGAGCTGGGAGCCAACCCTGAATGATGGTAGATTTTCACCATGTGAACATTCACCACCTTATTCTCACTAGGCTTGCAATGAACACAGTTCTGCTTTTACCAGTGTGGCATTTCACTCACTACCTGGGTGTGGTCATTGCCAGCTGTCAGGGCTGCGGCTGCTGGTCTGCTTAACTGGGCTGAGGGCCTCTTACAAGTGTTCTGCGGACACCCATGTGCTCCTCATGCTGTTCCGAGGTCGCACCCTGGGCCATCTGCTTATCGTCAGTGTGACCTGGGGCCTCCGGTCCTCTGAGAGTCACTCCTGGGCTCCTGTTATAGCCAGTCAGTAACAGATTTCCTGCTTTGTTCAGCCTCATCTTTTTGGAATATTCAAGATAAAAATAACCTGTCAAGTTCAGAAATGACTGCTCAAGCCACAGAGTACCAAAATGATCATTACATAATTATTATACAATTATTGTAAATTTTCCCAGGCCATAGTATTCCAATTAATAAGATATTACCACGTAAGTCACATATTATATTATCAAGAAACCCTTAAATGATGTTATTGTTATCAGAGAAGTATGGTTTTCATACCCAGATTCACTATTTGCTGGTGTTTTATTCTGTTTCTGACTTTCAACTTTATTATTACTTTGAATCTACCTGCAATGCAGGAGACCCAGGTTTGATTTCTGGGTGAAGAAGATCCCTTGGAGAAGGAAATAGCAACCCACTCCAGTATTCTTTTTTTGTACTGCAATATGTTTTTTTTTTTAATATAAATTTATTTATTTTAATTGGTATGGCAAAACCACTCCAATATTCTTGCCTGGAGAATTTCATGGACAGAGGAGCCTGGCAGGTTACAGTCCATGGGGTCACAATGAGTCAGACACGACTGAGTAAATAACATACACACACACACACACACACACACACATTTCTCAACAACCAGAGTTAAGTCTCCCATCAAAGCACTGAGTGTGTAGCAGGAGCTGAATTTTGATGTAGATCTGCATCATCTTTCCTTCCCAAAGAGATTCCAAGTTTTGGGAAGGGACTCCCTTCCATTACGGGACAATGTCATCAAATTCAGTTTTAGTAAAACAAGAGATGTGGTGTGGAGACCTGCTAATTTTTTGTTATTACAATGGGCATACACTAGTGCTTTTCAAACTTGAAAGTGTCTAAAAATGTCCCAAGACTTAATTAAAATACAGATTTTTGGGGGGCCTGATTCAGCATTTGTAAGAAGCTGGCTGGTGTTGCTAACACTGCCTTTATGAACCACGCTTGGGAGAACTAGGACTTAAATCACCTCAAAATATGTTTTTAACGCTTGACCTTTTACATCAATGAAAAAAGTAACCAGTTGCATATATAGAATATTCTTAAACTAATGTTTGTACTGGAGACTGACTTTCTTTGCGTTTACTTTTCCACTAGCCTCTATCCTCCTAAATCTCTGTGAGGGAGCCAGAGCCGCTTCCTTGATATTTTGTAAGAGATTAAGAAAGAGCCCTTCTATTTAAATAATTATTAATAATAGGTAAGCATATCACCAGTATTTTCATATGAAGGACAACCCAGCTTTATCCTTCTCCATAACATGTATTTTTTCACTCACAGGAATGTATGTATATATATAAAATCATGTATATATATAAAACCAGTTTGCTCTACATCAGAAACCAACACAACATTATAAATCAACTATATTTGTTAGTTGAAGTATAGCTGGCTTACAATGTTGTGTTAGCTTCTGATGTTGAGCAAAGTGATTATATGTATATATATAACCATGATTATATTATATATATATAGTCATTTTCAGAAATATGTATTTAGATTGTACTTTTTTATGCACAATGAGGGGAATAGGTCCACTCCAGGCAGAAAGAAGACTCAGTTCAGTTCAGTTCAGTCGCTCAGTCGTGTCCGACTCTTTGCGACCCCATGAATCGCAGCACGCCAGGCCTCCCTGTCCATCACCATCTCTCGGAGTTCACTCAGACTCACATCCATTGAGTCAGTGATGCCATCCAGCCATCTCATCCTCGGTCG
>SJYT01078690.1:0-30668 GCA_006410635.1 Cephalophus harveyi
ATTCCATCACCTCCACTAGCTTTGTTCGTAGTGATGCTTTCTAAGGCCCACTTGACTTCACATTCCAAGATGTCTGGCTCTAGATTAGTGATCACATCATCATGATTATCTGGGTCATGAAGATCTTTTTTGTACAGTTCTTCTGTGTATTCTTGCCACCTCTTCTTAATATCTTCTGCTTCTGTTAGGTCCATACCATTTCTGTCCTTTATTGAGCCCATCTTTGCATGAAATGTTCCCTTGGTATCTCTAATTTTCTTGAAGAGATCTCTAGTCTTTCCCATTCTGTTGTTTTCCTCTATTTCTTTGCATTGATCGCTGAGGAAGGCTTTCTTTTTTTTTTTTTTTTAATTTTATTTTTACTTTATTTTACTTTACAGTACCGTATTGGTTTTGCCATACATTGACATGAATCCACCATGAGGAAGGCTTTCTTATCTCTTCTTGCTATTCTTTGGAATTCTGCATTCAGATGTTTATATCTTTCCTTTTCTCCTTTGTTTATCGCTTCTCTTCTTTTCACAGCTATTTGTAAGGCCTCCTCAGACAGCCATTTTGCTTTTTTGCATTTCTTTTCCATGGGGATGGTCTTGATCCCTGTATCCTGTACAATGTCACGAACCTCATTCCATAGTTCATCAGGCACTCTGTCTATCAGATCTAGGCCCTTAAATCTATTCCTCACTTCCACTGTATAATCATAAGGGATTTGATTTAGGTCATACCTGAATGGTCTGGTGGTTTTCCCTACTTTCTTCATTTTAAGTCTGAATTTGGCAATAAGGAGCTCATGATCTGAGCCACAGTCAGCTCCTGGTCTTATTTTTGCTGACTGTATAGAGCTTCTCCATCTTTGGCTGCATAGAATATAATCAATCTGATTTCGGTGTTGACCATCTGGTAATGTCCATGTGTAGCATCTTCTCTTGTGTTGTTGGACTCTATGAATATACTACAAACCACTGAATTGTATAGTTTGTGAATTTTGTAATACTTGAATTATAGCTCAATAAAAATGCTTCCAAAACATGTTACTGAGGGTATTTTCAGTAGGAGTATATATTCTTTTTTCCTTTGGATATAATCTGTTGATCTAGTCAAGTTTTTTGACTTTTGAGTAAGAAATGTTTTTATTTAATCAAATTCTCATGTCTAATATAATCATAAGTTATGTTTGTCATATATTTCCCCTTTTTTATTACTGTCATTTTGAGAACAGTCTTTACATTTTATTGTGAAAACTTGAACATTCAAAAATACACGCTTTTGTTACAACAGATTTCATTTCTTCAGAAATAATGTTTGTCTTCTCAAACCGGGACACGTAGACTATTTTTTCTTCATATTGTAAAATGATATTTTAAAAACTCATATTCCCATACCTCTTTGCATGTGCAGATGGCTATTAATTCTGATGCCTACTAGATTCAGGAATATTAACATTTTAAAAATTATTATTAAAGTATAGTTGATTTACAATGTTGTGTTAGTTTCAGGTGTACAGCAAGTGAATTAGTTACACAGATGCCCACTTTTTTTTAGATTCTTTTCCCATATAGGCTTTTACAGAGTACTGAGTAGAGTTCCCTGTGCTATACAGTAGATTCTTATTAGTTACCTGTCTTATATATAGTAGTGTGGATATGTCAGTCCCAATTTATGCATCCCTGCCCCCTACCCCCTGGTAACTATAAGTTTGTTTTCAATGTCTGTGACTCTACTCTTGTTTTGTAAATAAGTTCTTTTGTATCCTTTATATGTTCCATGTATAAACAGTATCATACATTTATCTTTTTGTGTCTGTCTTGCTTCACTCAGTTGGATAATCTCTAGGTCCATCCAAACATTGTTGTATTTAAGGTTATCTTGTTATTGAACTGAATCCTTAAGATAGGTGGAATCTATTTTTGATTTATCTTTATTTTCTACCTATTATAGATGTTTTAAAATGAAAATTAAGTGGCTTTGACAATTGTGGTGCTGTGTCTTAGATATAACAAATACATGACTCTTGCCTTTAAAAATATATATTATTTAGTATTTTTATACTTTTGTTTCTGTACAGTTATCAGTTTGCCAGGTTCTGTGTATTATAAGGAAATTTTAGTATTTGTATTTCTTCCTCATTTCTGATGGTATCTCTTCATTTGCTCATGTCACCCTTTATGTCTCGTTACTTTATATTTTTTACATACATCTGTAGAGAATCCCAGGGACGGCGGAGCCTGGTGGGCTGCCGTCTGTGGGCTCGCACAGAGTCAGACACGACTGAAGTGACTTAGCAGCAGCAGTATATACTAAACAGAGGTTCAAGTGAAATAAGTATGTGTACATGTACATACTTACTTTGGATTGAGGAGGAATTAGAATTCAGGCCTTCTGTCTCAATCCAGTTCTCTTTTTAGCTTTTATTTGCTAATAAGTTATATATATGTGTTATATATTTTATATATATTCTAAATGTAATGTTATGTATATGTAATAATAGTATATGTAGCTTACTAGCAAATAACATATATTTAAATATTATTATGGACTGCAAGGAGATCCAACCAGTCCATTCTAAGGGAGATCAGTCCTGGGTGTTTATTGGAGGGACTGACGCTAAAGCTGAAACTCCAATACTTTGGCCTCCTCATGCGAAGAGTTGACTCACTGGAAAAGACCCTGATGCTGGGAGGGATTGGGGGCAGGAGGAGAAGGGGATGACAGAGGATGAGATGGCTGGATGGCATCACTGACTCGATGGACGTGAGTGTGAGTGAACTCCGGGAGTTGGTGATGGACAGGGAGGCCTGGTGTGCTGCGATTCATGGGGTCACAAAAAGTTGGACACGATTGAGCGACTGAACTGAAATATTATTATAAATATAAATATCCAAGAGGGCTTATTCTTATTGGGCTTTAGAAATAAACTTACTATTTTTTAAAAATGAGTTGCTTAATAGAATATTTATTTCTACATTTTGGACAGGCAAGTCAGTTAAAGTAATTAAACCATCATTAAACATTTGAAAGTCGTTTAATTGAAAGTTGAAACATTAACCATTTTTCAGTTGTTAAGTACTGTTTTGAAATTAATTCTTTAATAACTTCTTTTATTTCTTCAGTAATCTGAAGATGTCCACTTACTGTTATACTCATCTTAGTTTTATATTTTACTTTTTCTTATTTCCACATACTTTTAAGACATATGACTATATCCCTGTCTCTTATACACATCTAGATGTGTATAAGAGACAGGTCAAAAGCTTTGGCATAGTCAATAAAGCAAAAATAAATGTTTTTCTGGAAAGAGACAGATCCAGGCATGTAAATGTGATATTGCTTTTTATTATTAGTGGTATTTTTATAAATTTATGTTCTCCTAATTTTATGGTTGGACTTAAGAGTTTCATATTGGTTTTTATAGAGAGATTTGATTTTTTTTAATCAATTCATATTTTACTTCCACTTTATTTCTGGTTTCCCTTAAGTTAGCTTGTTTTATAGTTCATTTTCTTAATATTTTATCATAACATATTTGTCTTATAAGAATAGTGAAATGTTAGTGTTCTTGTTTAGGGATTTGATTGTATCCCTTGAAATTCAGCCTGCATTTCGCTGGCTACCTGAGTGTTTGGGAAACTGTGATACTGTGATGTAATAAGATACGCACTGTAGCTGAGGGCTCAGATCTGGAGGCTGACTGCCCGTGCTGAGTCCTGGCTCCTCCACTCTGGCCCAGCCATCTAGATTTGTTGTTGTTCAGTCGCTCAGTTGGTTCCAACTCTTTGCAAGCACTGCAGAACGCCAGGCTTCCCTGTCCTTCACTGTCTCCGGGAGTTTGCTCAGATTCACGTCCATTGAGTCAGTGATGCTGTCTAACCATCTCATTCTCTGCTGTCCCCTTCTCCTCCTGATTTCTATCTTCCCCACCATCAGGGTCTTTTCCAATGAGTCAGTTCTTTACATCAGGTGACCAAAGTATTAGAGTTTCAGCTTCAGCATCAGTCCTTCCAATGAATATTCAGGACTGATTTCCTTTAGGATGGACTGGTTGGATCTCCTTGCAGTCCAAGGGACTCTCAAGAGTCTTCTCCAACACCACAGTTCAAAAGCATCAGTTTTTCAGCAGTCAGCTTTTCTTTATCGTCCAGCTCTCACATCCATACATGACCAATGGAAAAACCATAGCTTTGACTAGATAGACTTTGTCAGCAACATAATGTCTCTGCTTTTAATATGCTGTCTAGGTTGGTCATAGCTTTTCTTCCAGAGAGCAAGCGTCTTTTAATTTCATGGCTGAAGTCACCATCTGCAGTAATTTTGGAGCCCCCCAAAATAGTCTCTCACTATTTCCTTTGTTTCCCCATCTATTTGCCATGAAGTGATGGGACCAGATGCCATGATCTTCAATTTTTGAATGTTGGGTTTTAGGTCAGCTTTTTCACTCTCCTCTTTCACTTTCATCAGGAGGCTCTTCACTTTCTGCCATAAGGGTGGTGCCATCTGCATTTCTGAGGTTATTGATACTTTCCCAGCAGTCTTGATTCCAGCTTGTGCTTCATCCAGCCCAGCGTTTCTCATGATGTACTCTGCATATAAGTTAAGTAAGCAGGGTAACAATATACAGCCTTGACATACTCCTTTCCCAATTTGGAACCAGTCTGTTATTCCATGTCTGGTCCTAACTGTTGCTTCTTGACCTGCATACAGAGGTCAAGGTTTCAGGAGGCAGGTCAGGTGGCCTGGTGTTCCTATCTCTTTAAGAATTTTCCACAGTTTATTGTGATCCACACAGTCAAAGGCTTTGGCATAGTCAATAAAACAGAAGTAGATGTTTTTCTGGAACTCTCTTGCTTTTTCCATGATCCAGCAGATGTTGGCAATTTGATCTCTGGTTCCTCTGCCTTTTCTAAATCCAGCTCGAACGTCTGGAAGTTCATGGTTCACATACTGTTGAAGCCTGGCTTGGAGAATTTTGAGCATTATTTTGCTAACGTGTGAGATGAGTGCAATTGTGTGGTAGTTTGAACATTCTTTTGCATTGCCTTTCTTTGGGATTCAGAGAAGGATAAGAATGAAAACTGACCTTTTCCAGTCCTGTGGTCACTGCTGAGTTTTCCAAATTTGCTGGCATATTGTGTGCAGCACTTTCACAGCATCATCTTTTAGGATTGAAATAGCTCAACTGCAATTCCATCAATTCCACTAGCTTTGTTTGCAGTGATGCTTCCTAAGGCCCACTTGACTTTGGATTCCAGGATGTCTGGCTCTAAGTGAGTGATCACACCATTGTGGTTATCTGGGTCATGAAGATGTTTTTTTGTATAATTGTTCTGTATATTCTTGCCACCTCTTCTTAATATCTTCTGCTTCTGTTAGGTCCATACCATTTCTGTCCTTTATTGTGCCCATCTTTGCATGAAGTGTTTTGTTGGTATCTCTAATTTTCCTGAGATCTCTAGTCTTTCCCATTCTATTGTTTTCCTCTATTTCTTTGCATTGATCACTGAAGAGGGCCAAGCTTTGAGAAATAGAGAAACAGGCATGTAGGAAGGGCAAACAGGGTGTGGGTCACTCATGGTACAACCATCATCTTCTGGGGAAGATGACCCAGGAGAGGGAATATTTGGACTGTCTCTTGAAGAGTCAGTAGGAGTTTCCAGATAGATATGAGAGCATGGGGCAGGATCCTGCATTCAAGCCTAGACCCAAGAAGAGGCCCCATGATGGGGACATCCAGGCTTAAGGGGGCTGGAGCATTTGGTGGAGAGAGGCTGGTGGAGTTGGGGTGACCCCAGAAGCAGCAGATGATCTGAATTCTTTCCCAATCCCACTCTCTGCTCTTACAGAGGAGTTTCTTACACATATTATGTGTAGGAAGCATGTGTTTCTCTTTGCTCTCAGAGTTGCATTTATGATTATGTTTGTTTTCATTTCTGCTTACTCTGGGGTGGATTTTTCCTTCAATTTGGATTGAAAAGATGATCACTGTATTTTATTTGTTTTTCTGCCATTTTTAAAGCAGGTTTGCATATCCACACAGATGGCGTTCCGGGTCTTTGTTCTCCCTCTCCTAAGGCCAGTAAGTGTCTGGCAAACTCCCATTGCTGGGTTGCACAGACCTAGTTTTAGGAAATGGTGTTCTCCGCTTTACCTACCCCTGTCCAGAGCTCTTCTTTGAAATTCTGTGTTTTCTCGTAGTATCGCATTGAACTCTTACGGTTTTCTTTATGCTTCTGGACTCTCAGCGTGTGGGCACACTGGTTTCCTCAGTCTGTGCATTTCTTTGTTTCTTGTGCTAGTCCTCATTTTTCTGTGGCTCTAGGAGTTTGTTGTCATTGTTTCAGAGCTTCAGGTTTTAACGTGTAGCATTGTAAAAAGATCTTCCCTGGTGGCTCAAATGGTAAAGAGTCTGCCTGCCATGTGGAAGATCCCCTGGAGAAGGACATGGCAACCCACTCCAGTATTCTTGCCTGGAGAATTTCTTGGACAGAGGAGCCAGGAAGGCTGCAGTCCATGGGGTCGCAAAGAGTCGGACACGACTGAGCAACTGACACACGTACACACACACACGTACACACTGTAGAAAGAGCGCTGGGCTAAAAGTCTGAAGGTCTGGTTTTGACTCTTTTATGAAGAATGAAACCCTCTCTGCTCCCACATGGTTGCTCACATGTCGAGCAGTTTTGAAGAACAGTGAGACCTTGGTGAAGCCACAATCTTCTCTGGCTCTGATCCTGTACCTGGAAAATCAGGAGGGTTGCAATAAATCAGTGTTTTCCTGAAGCATCTTCCTTGGAGCACTGATTTGATGGACTAGTTAATAACATATTCCATGAAAAGGTTTCATATCATTTGAATTAGGATATCCTGGGGCTTCTCGGAGAGTTTAGTGTTGCATCATGAGGGAGGTAGTCTGCATATCTGCTGTGTTCACCCAAGTTGCTTGACCAGGAGGATTCTTTTTCATACTGTAGCCTGTGAGACATAGAAACATTCAGTATAACACCCTTGAGAAACACTGCTATGGTGCTGTGCTCAGTCATGTCTGACTCTGCAATTCCATGGCCTGTAGCCTGCCAGGCTCCTCTGTCCATGGGATTTCCCAGGCAAGAATACTGGAGTGGGTTGCCATTTTCTCCTCCAGGGGATCTTCCCAACCTAGGAATTGAATTTGTGTCTCCTGCATTGCAGCAGGATTTTTTTTACCACTGAGCCACTAGGAAGTCCTTGAGAAACACTAAGCTACATCATTTTTAAGATTTCTTTCAGCTTACGAGTTGCATGCTTCTGTGAATATGCTAAATGCCACTGAATTGTACACTTTAAAAGGAAAGAATTTTCTCAAAACTGTTACATAAAAATTTTTTTCATGGTTCTTGAATTTTCAGAACTGTGACTACCTGGCATTTCTGCCTTTTACAATGTATTTTTTAATTCCTCTTTGGAAAAACCCATATACCAGCTTGTCCATTTGACATCCTTTACAGAGAAGGTCATTCAGTTCTAGGAAAAGTTTTCAAAGTCACTTTCCTAATTATGGCTTCTGTTTGTTCCTCTCATTTAAGTCTCTGTGGATATTAATCCCCTCCATCAGTTTCCCAGGTTTTCCTGTTTATCTTGAATTTCCTGTTTTATTTTGTGTAGGGTGTGACACTCTGCAGACTTGTTTTTATGTATTTCTATGGTCTTTGTTTTTCTGGGTTAATTCTTTGCATCATCTTTTCTTTTACTCGTGTTGAAAATTCTTTGATAGCACCTTTAAAATAAATATATTTGTTTTAAACTTGCTGCCATCTTTCATATAGATTCCTCCTCTGCAGTTTTCAAAGGCAGCATAAAGTAGCTAAGCTCAAAACAGACTCTTCCACTTCCTGGCTGGCTGAGCTTTCTGAGCCTGTGTCCTTGTCTGTAAAGAGAGGACAGTGCCTCCCCTGTCAGCCTTAAATAATGTAGCATGGATTCTGCAAAGGGCTAAGCACACGATGCTTGGTCAGGACTTTTCCTGTTTAGATTGATCTGTGTCTTGGTTGTAAATCCAGTATAAAGCATTTCCCCTCACAAATTTTGTCAAAGTCATGGTCCTTACTGTTGAGGGACCAAGGAAATCCTGCAAGTGGTACATTATTCAGCTCCTCTACCCTTAATGGTGGATTTGGTTCCATAACTCACTTACCAAGGAGGGTGCTGTCCATTTACATGGAGGCGCTGAAAACACTACTGCTGTGTTGCATTTGTGTGTAATCAGAGATTTGTAGCCTATAATGGAAGAGGCCTTCTGGAGGGGATGCCAAGAGAACTAGAAAAAGCCTGTGTCCCAAAATAAACTTAGAATTTGATTATGAAGACTGGAATGTGAATGCATGAACAGGGGATTGTATAAGATAGTAACAAGGGCTAGATGAATGGGTGGTGGTTGTGGGTGGTGATGACTGAAGAGGGGCTGGAGGTGACTGGGAGGGGAGCCAGTCTGTAGAATGAGAGGCACGGAGGTGAGGACTGTTGGCTTTGGAGTCTTGCTTCCCATTTCAACAGCTCTCCCTCTAACAGGCACAGGATAAAGAGTGCCACATATGTTAGCTTTAATGTTGGCGATGATTAAACCAGAATAAGCTTGTTTCATGGCACCCCACTCCAGTACCCTTGCCTGGAAAGTCCCATGGACGGAGGAGCCTGGAAGGCTGCAGTCCATGGGGTCGCTGAGGGTCGGACACGACTGAGCAACTTCACTTTCACTTGTCACTTTCATGCATTGGAGAAGGAAATGGCAACCCACTCCAGTGTTCTTGCCTGGAGAATCCCAGGGACAGAGGAGCCTGGTGGGCTGCCATCTCTGGGGTCGCACAGAGTCGGACACGACTGAAGTGACTTAGCAGCAGCAAGCTTGTTTCAGCAATGATCTTAAAGGCAGGGAGGGGACTTCCTTGTGGTCCAGTGATTATGATTTCACCTTCCAGTGCAGGGGGTGTGGATTTGATCCCTGGTCTGGGAGCTAAGATCCCATATGCATCATGGCCAAAAAAACAAAACATAGAACAGAAACAGTATTTGTGTTTCAATTCAATGAAGACTTTAAAATGGTCCACTTAAAAAGATACTTAAAAAAATTTTTTTAATGTAGCTTAAGAATGTATATTTTCAGCTACCTTGTTAGATCCCTTGGAGAAGGAAATAACTACCTACTCTAGCATTCTTGCCTGGGAAATCCCATGGACAGAGGAGCCTGGGGGGCTGCAGTCCACGGGGTCTCAAAGAGTCAGACGTGACTGAGCAACTAACACACTTTGTTATGTCTAAAAAATGCATACTCGTTTGGAAACATGGTAAAATACGAAAGTACTTCAAAGAACAGATAACAAATCTTGTATTTCAGAAATAGCTACTGTTTGCCTTTTTTCTAGGTTCCAAAGTATTGAGTAGAATTATCAGTTGTAAATGTGTGTCTTCTAGTCAATCACAGTAGGCTCTGGGGAAGTTCTCATGTCAGAAATGTGCACAGGCCAGGAAAGAGGAAGTGGGGATTCACAGAACATCCCTGTGGTGTAGAAGTCTGGGCATCATCTACTAATCTGTAATCTGTGTAGTTGGCAGGAACACAAGGCATTCGTCCAGAGTTTAGGGCCTCACTGCATTTGCTAAGAAATGTGCTACAACGTCACCATCTTTTCTTGCTGAGTCTCTTTCATTTCTCATGTTCTTCACATCAGACGGTCCCTCCCTTATATATGGGATTTTATTAGAAATTTCAGAGGACTCTTCTTATAGCCTTTGCACTTGCTCAACATTCTTACTTTAAACAGTCTCCATCAACATTTCGGAGGAGGTTGATTTCAGGAATTCCACCTGTGTCTAACAAACTCTGCTGACCAATGACTTAAAACGTCTTGAGAGAACGTGCCTATGTTTCAGACTCTTACTTGTTTAACAGAACTGAGGATTCCCAAAGCAGACGCAGCGCCATCCACCGGGGCAGTGGCCTTGCCCAGTAGCCGAGTCCACGGGAGAGGCTTTTCCTTCAGTCCGTCCCATCCGTGCGCTCTCCTCCCTGGGGTCTCACCCACAGAGTTAGGTGACACCAGCATCATTTGAAGGCCAGTGGACTGGCTCTGAGCTGAGACCACTCTGTCTGTGAGTTGGTGCTGTCATTTAATGTTAAACACACCTTTGAGGGGGACAGGAGAAAACTGCTCATTTGGGAAGCGGAGTCTTGGCACTTCAGCCTCAGGGTTGTCTGGAACTTGCTTTCCCTCTGGCACTAGAGTTTGGGTCACAAACTAGTGAAACAAATTCCCCTGAAACAACTTGGCCTTGTTTCCATTTTTGCTTTTTTTTTTTTTGCAACTCTAGAAATGGGACTTTTTGCTCAGTCGCTGAATCAAGAGAATCCTGTCAGCTTGCTATTGCTAGTGAAAATCTTTGAGTAAACAGGATGTGACACTAAGCTGACTCTGAAAATTATAGTGCTGACTCTGAAAATTATTCATACTTACTGTGTCTTCACAGTGTGCTCTGAGAGCTATGCATTCATTCTTTCCTTCATTTCTTTGGCTTCGCTGGGGCTTAGTGGCAGCCCACGAGGTCTTTGATCTTCGTTGTGGCATGGGGTTCTTTTTAGTTGCAGCATGTGGGATCTAGTTCCCAGACCAGCATTGGGAGCACGGAGTCTTAGCCCCTGGACCACTAGGGAGGTCCCACCATCTCTACTTTCTTAATAGCTTAAAAATATATTAATGTGGAAATATCAACAGAATAACTTAATTAAGTTGGGTAGAATATGTTGCCCATGATCTGTCCCTTTGTATTACATGTTTTATTTTCTTTTGTCCCTTTCAGGCAAGAGCACTCACTTGTGTATTTGTGGTAGACTCTTGACTCAAACAGCTCTTACTTATACCTGCTAGATAAAATAGGAATTTATCTAGTTTTTTTTTTTAACCTCTAGGTGACCACAAGCAGAGTTGTAAAAACAGTTTACGCCATCTAAAGGAATGTAGAGGATGAAGCAAGTAAAATAGTTTGTATAATAAGAAAAAAGTAACTGTCAGGAACAAAATCAGAAATTAATACAAAAATATTAGTTGTCTAAATCCATTTATGTTTAGGTATGCTTCCCTGGTAGCTCAGAGGTTAAAGCGTCTGCCTCCAATGCGGGAAACCCGGGTTCGATCCCTGGGTCGGGAAGATCCCCTGGAGAAGGAAATGGCAACCCACTCCAGTATTCTTGCCTGGAGAATCCCATGGACAGAGGAGCTTGGTAGGCTATAGTCCACGGGGTCACAAAGAGTCGGACACGACTCTATACAAAAGATTATAACTAAGATTAGGATAAAAAAGAAATGAACAAACTAGATACATAGATAACTAAAAATATTTAAATGGTGATACAAAAGTAAAAGCTGAAGTGTAGACAAATCAGGTGTACGTGAATGGGAAAAAAAAGACGGTAATGATAATTTCAGAATTGAAGGCAAAATGTATTAAAGGGAATAAAGCTGGTTTCAAATGTTATGGTACTTGACAACTGAACTATAACAATCTTAAAGTTATTTCTTCCTAAGAAATAGCATTTTTTCTTAAACATAAGAATCTGGCAGAAATACAATTATGAGAAACTAACAACTCTGTCATTCTTCGGTATATTTTATAATAAAATACTGACTTCTCTGCTCAGTTTTGCTATAACCCTAATACTGCTGTAAATGCAGGAGACCCAGTTTTGTTTCCGGGTCAGGAAGATCCGCTGGAGAAGGGATAGGCTACCCACTCTAGTATTCTTTGGCTTCTCTTGTGACTCAGCTGGTAAAGAATCCGCCTGCAATTCAAGAGACCTGGGTTCAGTCCCTGGGTTGGGAAGATCCCCTGGTGAAGGGAGTGGCTACCCACTCTAATATTCTGGCCTGGAGAATTCCATGGACTGTATAGTCCACGGGGTCACAAAGAGTCAGACACAACTGAGCAACTTTCACACTTTAATAGTGCTCTAAAAAAATTAACTTTACTAATTAAAACCAAACCTGGGATGTTTTCCAGTGTTCTGAAATAATTTGTGAGAAGCTGAATTACTAATTACTGCATTGTTGTTGTTCAGTCACTAAGTCAGGTCCAACTGTATTTGACCACATGGACTGCAGCACACCAGACTTCCCTGTCCTTCGCTTATCTCCTGGAGTTTGCTCAGACTCATGTCCATTGAGTCAGTTATGCCATCCAACCATCTCATCCTCTTTTGTCCCCTTCTCCTCCTGCCTTCAATATTTCCCAGCATCAGCGTCTTTTCCAATGAGTCATTTCTTCCCATCAGGTGGCCAAAGTATTGGAGCTTCAGCTTCAGCACCAGTCCTTCCAATGAATATTCAGGGTTGATTTCCTTTAGGATTGACTAGTTTGATCTCCTTGCAGTCCAAGGGACTTTTAAGAGTCTTCTCCAGCACCACAGTTCGAAAGCATCATTTTTTCAGTGCTCAGCCTTCTTTATGGTTCAGCTCTCACATCCATGTGTGACTACTAGGAAAATGACTACATGGACCTTTGTCAGCAATGTGATACCTCTGCTTTTTGATATGCTGTCTAGATTTGTCATAGCTCTTCTTCCAAGGAGTAAGCGTCTTTTAATTTTGTGGCTGCAGTCAATCTGCAGTGATTTTGTAGCCCAAGAAAATGAAATCCGACACTGTTTCCACTTTTTCTCCTATCTATTTGCCATGAAGTGATGGGACCGGATGCCATGATCTTCAATTTTTGAATGTTGAGTTTTAAGCCAACTTTTTCCACTCTCCTCTTTCACTTTCATCAAGAGGCTCTTTAGTTCTTCGATTTCTGTCATAATGGTGGTGCCATCTGCATATCTGAGGTTATTGATATTTCTCCCGGCAATCTTGATTCCAGCTTGTGCTTCCTCCAGCCCAGCATTTTGCATGATGTACCCTGCATATAAAGTTAAATAAGCAGGGTGACAATACAGCCTTGACGTACTCCTTTCCATATTTGGAACCAGTCTGTTGTTCCATGTACAGTTCTAACTGTAGCTTCTTGACCTGCATATAGATTTCTCAGGAAGGCAGGTAAGATGGTCTAGTATTCACTTCTCTTGAAAAACTTTCCATAGTTTGTTGTGATTCACACAGTCAAAGGCTTTAGCATAGTCAATGAAGCAGAAGTAGATATTTTTCTGAAATTCCTTTGCTTTTTCTATGATCCAACGGATGTTGTCAGTTTGATCTCTGGTTCCTCTTTTCTTAATCCAACTTGAATATCTGGAATTTCTCAGTTCATGTACTATTGTAGCCTAGTTTGAAGGATTTTGAGCTTTACCTTGCTAGCATGTGAAATGAGTGCAATTGTGTGATAGTTTGAACATTCTTTGGCATTTTCCTTCTTTGGAATTGGAATGAAAACCAATGTTTTCCTTTACATTAGAATAAAGCAAATATGTGTTTGGTGCTTGCAAATATTCAGTATTTTAACGTATGTGTGTGTGTGCATGTGCATGCATGCGTGTGCACACTCGCTCAGTTCCTCAGTCGTGTCTGACTCTTTTGGACCCCCTGGACTGTAGCCCGCCAGGCTTCTCTGTCCATGGGATTTTCCAGGCAAGGATGCTGGAGTGCGTTGCCATTTCCTCCTCCAGGGGCTCTTCCAACCCAGGGGTCGAACCCCTGTCTCTCTGTCTTCTGCACTGCAGGTGTACCCTTTACCAGTGAGCCTCTGGGAAAGCCTTTGTCAACCAGTGGTCCTACCCAGTTACAGTTGTCTATTGTAAATGAAGAGACAGCACTGTCCTTATGTGCAAATGGTTTGAATGTTTCCTTGGAAAATCCAAAAGAAAAAAATTTAAGAATGTTAAGAATTCCTGAGTGTAACAGACATTATACTTGGAAAAAAAAAATCCAAAGATTTCCACATACCAGCAATATTCACTTGGAGAATAAAATGGAGCAACAGATCCCTTTTTCAGTTCCAACAAAAGATATAAAATGCCTAAGAAGACCCCTCAGGAAGTCCTGAGTGACTGGAAAAACACTTGGAATCTCTGTAATGACAGTGCAGTAGCTGTCAGTCTTGCTGCTTTTAATTTGGCAATAAATATGCTCCATTTAATCTGGCAGAGATTCCTGCTTTTATTCTTCATGGCTTCCTCTGGAGGCAGATTAAAGCTTGCCAATGTTTTTTCCTTCCTTTTACCAGTAAGGAAACTGAGGCTTTTTTTTTTTTTTTTTGTCGTTTTTGTGATACAGTGTATCAGGGCACAATTCATGAGACAAAAGCTGGTGTGATACTCACTCTTGATGTCCTAGCCTTTTCATACTAATCTATTTTCTGTATTTTCTTCAGAGTACATGTATTTCTTTAAAAAGTAAGCTGGGAATAGAGTGTCAAATTGAGAATAATTCTCCTTTCTCTGCTGAGCTGTGGATATTTTAATTTGTAACCGTAAGGACTCCCATGGATCACTTTTGTTTTGAATTGTTTTGGTGAAAAGAGGGAAACATATTTCTACAATTTTAATGGCTGTTCATCATAATTCCTTAATGAGTGATCAGAGTAGAAGTGGAATTAATTTTGTAGCTATGCTTGCTCCTGGGATAATGCCATCAAGCTCCATAAATGGCCTCAGTACTTTCCATTTCTGTTTGGGTGCTTATAACACAAAGAGCCTGGGACTTTCTTCACAGGTTAATTTTTATTTTATTCATTTACTTATTTAACTAGCCAGCTGTGTCGGGTCTTAGTTGCCACATGTGGCATCTTAGATCCCTGACCAGGGATCGAACCTGGGCCCCCTGCGTTGGGAGCTCGGAGTCTTAGCCACTGGACCACCGGGGAGATCCCCGCAGTTGAATCTTTAAAGAAGTATACTGCTCTGGTTTCCCAAGACATTTCTAACAAATTACCACAAACTTCATGGCTTAAAATGACTGAAGTTTTCTCTCTCACAATTCTGGAGGCTCGGAGTCGAAAGTCAGTTTCTCTGGGGGCAAATCAAGGCGGTGGGCAGTGCAGCCTTTGGAGGCTGTAGGGAAACTCCGTTCCTTGCCTTTTGCCTCTGGTGGTCACGTAGATTCCTGGACTGCGGCCATTTCACTCCGATCTCTGCCTCTGTGGTCACGGTGCCTCCACCTTGACTTCCATCAGGTTTCCCTGGTGGCTCAAATGGTAAAGAATCTGCCTGCAATGCAAGAGACCCAGCTCAACCCCTGGGTCAGGAAGATTCCCTGGAGAAGGAAACAGCAACCCACTCCAGTATTCTTGCCTGGGACATCCCAAGGACAGAGGAGGCTGGTGGTTTCCAGTCCGTGGGGCTGCAAGAGCTGGACACGACTTAGCGACTAAACCACCACCTACTTGTGTCAGCTCTCTCTGTTTCCCTCTTGTAGGGATTGTTGATTGTATTTAGTGCCCTCTGGATAATTCAGGAACTGGCCCTCTTCTCCAGATCCTTCATTAAATCACACCTGCATCTCTCTCCCTGAAGAATGCATGCTCTGGAGGCAGTTGGAGCAGAACTTACATACTAGTCAATTGCTAGCCCCTGACCTTGGCCAAGCTACCTAACCTCTTGCACTTCAGTTCCTTCATCTGTAAATGGAACTAATACACACCTATCTCAGACTCTTTGAAAGGGTTAAGAGAAATAATGTTGATTCAGCTATTACTTGGTTTCTTATTTTCTGGAGTTGACAGCTTAGTTTGGACTCATCTGTGTATCTCCGGAGCTCATTCCATCCCGGGCACAGTAGTTGTCTGATAAATGTTGACTGAGTAGTTTTCTGCCCTCTGAAGGGGAGTGTGGCATTGCACTGCCATCTGCTGGACCTCGGCTGGGGTCAGCTTGGTAGTGATGGCCCATCCCTGTGTGAGAGTTGAGAGCCATTAACTTGGGAAACTGGGGAGATCCATGCAAAGCAGAAACCCTAACACTGTGGTTTCTGTGTAAACAGGCTAAGTTGAGTGCATGTGTGATGCAAGGGAAGAACTTTTTTTATTTATTTTTCACTGTGCTGGGTCTTCATTGGTGTGTGGGCTTCCTCTATTGTGGCGCGTAGGGGGCTACTCTCTAGTTGCACCGGCTTCTCACTGCTGTGTGACTTCTCTTGTTGCAGAGTACAGGCTCAGCAGTTGTGGTGCATAGATTGAGTTGCTCTGTTCATTTGATCTGTGGAATCTTCCCAGACCAGGGATCAAACCTGGGTCTCCTGCATTGGCGGATGGATTCTTTACCGCTAGACCACCAGGAAGGTCCAGGAAGGAACAATTGATCCAGAAATTTATAAATGGGCATAATGAGTGTCCAGATCTTTCCACACACGCGTGCTTTTCATAAGAGATTGATTTTTTACCTTTGGTATCTTGGCTTTGTGGGCTTCCCCAGTGGCTCAGCAGTAAAGAATCTGCCTGCAATGCAGGAGATGCACGCTCCATCCCTGGGTTGGGAAGATCCCCTGGCGGAGGAAATGGCAACCCACTCCAGGATTCTCGCCTGGAGAATCCTATGGTCAGAGGACCATGGCTGGCTACAGTCCTTTGGGTCGCAAAAGAGTCAGATACCACAGAGCAACTAAACACATGCACACACACACACACACACACACACATCTTGGCCTTGTGCTCACAATCAGTGTAAACGTCTCGCGGTTAGAGAAGGGAGCTTGATTCATTCCTGTGAGGGCCCCCTCAACTCGGTGTTGAGCTCCTTGAGAACACAAGTTAGGGAGGCAGTGATGTGTGTGTTCTCTGGCTGCCTGCCGAGCACTTGCGGGGGTGACACGGGATTGGGCGCTCAGTCTGAAGCTTGCTGCCAGCAGAGTGAAGGGTTCCTTCGGGGCACGAGCAGTTACTGGCCCAGCCGTGGCCTTGGTTTGTAAGTCATTTGGCTCCTAGTGCTCCTGAGTCACAGACTGTCCCGCACATCTCCTTGCTGACTCATCTGTGCCCTCTGTAGGGTCCGGGGGCCTCCTGCAGTGATCAGGCATCACGTCACTGAGGAATGTGGTGGGGCCTGGGCTCAGGGAACCGACAGCCCCTCTTCTCAGACCCTTCATGCCCCAGTCTGGCTGCTTGCAGGGAGAAGAGGTAGCTGGAGCGCTGGAAAGGGAGTTCCCTGTGGGCAGCAAAGGGAGATGCACAGGACGGAGCGCTGAGTGCAGGGTGGAAGAGCATCGCGTTGCAGACACCCGCAGGAGCAGAAAGGAACACTGCTGAGCATGCGTCAGGACTTCGGGACATTTAGGGTTTATATTTAGGGTTTATATCACTATATCCTTAGTGATAGGTGATACTTAACGCCTGGTGTTGGCATATTTAGGGTTTAATCTACCTCCCTTTCATCCTGATGATGCCTTTTAGGTGCTCTTAACAGTTGCTTATGGCCACACATCAGCAGACTTTGAAAGAGATCTTTCGTGGAAGGAGAATCTAAATGTATTTAACCAGGAAAGAGCAGGACAGACATTTGAGAGTCTCTCGGGCTCTAGACAGTACTGGACGAATGCAAAAGTAGGAAGTGAAATCTGGATCCTCAGTTTCTAACGTGTCGGAGAAGAGAGGTGATGACCGGAAGCAGTCTGACAATAGCACTGAGTTGTGGGGTCGAGAGTGAGGGGGTCCCAGCAGGGAGAGTGGCTGAGGCTGGGCCCGGGGACTGGCTCCCGACAGTGCTGACTGCGAGTCTCTCTGGGTCCTGTGGGTATACACAGGAGGAGGACGTACAGTCCCTCTCCTGTCGAAGTCACCTGTCCCAAGGATCAGCTCAGCTCAGCTCATCACTGGACTCCACCAAGTTCTAGTGTTCAGGTGCACAGAGAGCCCCACAGGCAGGAGGGGCTCTGGGCTCAGCCCTCCCGGGGGGTCTTTCTGGCTGAGCAGAAGGAGAGGTGCTCTGAGCTCGGTTCAGCTCACAACCATGGATGGGGCCATTTCCCCAGAAGTCTTCAGATCGCTCTCTTCTATACTGCTTAATCTGTTTAAAGTAACTAGAAGGGAAAAGACGCTTTTGAATTTGAGAAAACAACGCTTTTGTTGTTCAGTCGCTCAGTCATGTTAGACTCTTTTTGACCCCATGGGCTGCAGCACGCCAGGCTTCCCTGTCCTTCACCATCTCCCGGAGCTTGCTCAAACTCATGAACTTTGAGTCGGTGATGCCATCCAACCATCTCATCCTCTGTCACAATATTAATGATAGATCTTAAGCCAATGACTCTGTTTTCATTTTTTTCCTTAGTGTCAGATCAACAGTGCCTTGACTTCCTTCCATACTGCTCTGGAACTTGCAGTAGACCAGAGGGAAATCCAGCATGTTTGTCTCTATGAAATTGGTAAGTGTTGAATGTCGGTCCAGTCGCCTGTCATGACATAGTACATCAACACAGCAGTTTATGTCCAGCTTCTTGTCCTGCAAGTATTCATGCATTCCTGTGCGCTCTTTCACTGTTAACGCTGTGCAGTTTGTGTCTTTGTGAAATGCCGGCTGCCTTTTGTAATAACGTGACTTTGTTACCATAGTGGAAGTAGCGATACTTATCTCAGTGAATTCTCATTACTTCTTTCCAATAATTTGCTCCTTTGATGATTTGACTCTAGGCTAATAGGCACAGTTGAATGAACAGAGTAAGAATCAATTTTGGAAAAAAAAAAAGAACCAATTTTGACTCTTTTATTGGACTGGATATTAGAATTCAGAACTGTTATCTCTTCTCTCCCACCAATGTGTACCTGAGAAGAGAAGTCCCGCTTAGGAGAGGCTGGGTGAATGGATTCCAAGCCCAGTTAGCTCTTCTACCAACTAACGAGGAGACCTCGCCCTGCAGTAGCCCTTGGAGCAGCTGTGTGGTTTAGATGAAAGTACCCGAATAAGCGTGAGGCAGGGTGCTTGGCACATGTGTTAGCCACTTCCTCCTGCTTCTCCCCTCTTGGGAGATGCATTTATAGACAGACCCGGAGGCATTTGTTTCCCCAAGATTTAGCCCCCTTCCTCCAAAGGGGGAGATCCCTCCCCCAAAGTTGTTGCTATAATTTTTTTTTTTTGGCTGACTGCACTAAAATACATTAGTGATTCCATAATCCTTGACTGTGACAGTGGCTTAATTATGCTGAGAAGCATAAACACAACTTTGGACTTGAAACAGCAAAAAGACATTTTAGTAAAGCATTCATGCTTTTTAGAGTTTCAGCCAAGACTTCAATGTCACACTGAATATAGCACACGTACAAGGAGTGAAGGAGGGAGCAGAGACGGGAGAAAAGATGAGGTGGTGATGAGAACCAAAAGTTAAATTGAGACTCCAAAGGCTGTCATCAGAGACACAAAAGAAGAGATGGAGGAAGCCTGGGGAGGCGGTTGTCACCTGGCAGCGTGGACCTTACGGTGCCTGCTGCTTGCTTGCCTGCCATAGATATATTTGTCTTCGTGAATCTTTTTTTTTTTTTTTTAAAGAAGAGTGCTGATTGAGAACTGCATAAACAGGATTATGTTTTATACGTCTGTTATACTTAGAAAGTGAAGATCAAATGTGATCCAGTGGGAAATAATTTTTCTGCAGTCTAACTTCTGCTGGGGAGCTTCCCTGGTGGCTCAGTGGTAAAGAACCCACCTGCCAATGCAGGAAATTTGAGTTTGATCCCGGGGTCAGGAAGGTTCCCTGGAGAAGGAGATGACAACACTTTCCAATGTTCTTGTCTGGGAAATCTCATGGACAGAAGAGCCTGGTGGACTACAGTCCATGGGGTCACAAAAGAGATGTGACTTAGCAACTAAACAACAACAACCAACTTGCTGGAGCTCTGGTTTGTAGCCATATGTGGAAGGGAATATGAGACATGGTAACTGTGATGTCTGAGGAAGACAAGGCATCTCTAATTTCACAACTGATGTAGTAGTATAGAACTTGAAGAACTGGCTTTGGTGACCTTTCATGTTTCTTGTTTAGGATACTCTTTTTTTCTTCTAGTTGACATGTAACATTGTAGTAAAGTGTCCAACATAAAGATTTGATACTGTATATATTGCAGACTGATCGTGGTGGCCTTTTCTTGTGTGTGCACCACTTCTGGGTCTGTGGAGGGGCAGAATGTGAGAGCTGAAGAAAGCTTAGAAATCATGGAACCCAGTGCTAGGGACTTAGGGTTAACCTGGGGTGCGGGTGGAGGGCGGGAACAGTGCAATCAGAACTCAGCCTCCTTATTTTGGTTTGGTGCTACCTCCCACCTCTACTTTTGCACTGAATCTAAGTCTTACCTTGAAGTCTATTTTAGGATGGAAATAATTAGCCCCAAGTTTTACTCTAAAATACGTCAACTTCATATCATATCCCGTGGAGTTTGACGCTGAATTTTCTGAAAGTGTGGCTTCCCCTCATCCCTGTAGGGTGTCAGGTGATGTGACTTCTTTGTGGAGTGGATAACAGAATTTGTTAGGCAGATCGCAGACAGGAGAGCGCGATGGCCTTTGATCCTCAGCCCTTCCCTCTTCTAAGCCGTGCGACCCTGAGCAAGTCATGAAGCCTCATGCCTTAGGCTTTCTCCTGGGTCAGGTGTGGCACCATCAGCCACCTTTCCAAGACTGCACTGGGATTAGAGAGAATTACGTCAGGTGCCTGGCACACACAGGGCTGGCTCTGTGATGGGGAGCTGCTGTTACTAACAGCAGAGGATAAAACTCCTTATATCCTTGCTGCCGTTGCTTCTCCCCACCCCTCCCTACCCCCAGGATGCCAGCCTAAGGATGTTTTGCTCTGAGAGAGCTGGGTCCTTTCTCTGCCTCTAATGTCTCACTGGCTCGCTCTCTACTCCTCTGAGCAGTTTGCTAATTACCAGTGATCATGAATGCGCTGGTGAGTATGTGAGACTTCCGAGGCGGTCACCGTGTTATATAATCTAGTAGCATCGTTCCTTTTTCTCCGCCTGCTCTTGGGAGAGAAGCACTGCTGTGCTTAGGTTTATTGCACAACTGGAGACAAATTAGACCATTTTCCTCAAAATCTTTATGCTCTTCCCTTCTATACTGCCTCATCGGTTGTGAAATCAGAGATGCTGTGTCTTCCTCAAAGCATCCCACTGAAAATGTTTAAGAAGAAAAAGAGAATTATGAAGTTCTCAGGTGGTTTACATGGAACATTTGCAGAGGAAGTCAGCAAGATGAGAGATGTGTAACCTACAGATGGGCTGAAAGCCTGTTATTTTGCTGTTCAGTTGCTAAGTCGTGTCCGACTCTTGCAATCCCATGGACTGTAGCTCACCAGGCTCCTCTGTTCATGGGATTTTTGAGGCAAGAACACTGGAGTGGGTTGCATGTCCTTCTCCAAGGGATCTTCCCAATCCAGGTATCGAACCTGTGTCTCCTTCATTGTCAGGCGAATTCTTTACCACTGAGCCACCTGGGAAGCCTGTGCTACTTTAGGATCCTTTTCTAAAAGCATCTGTTTCACAGGTTGGTGCAGCATGATAGAGCTGAATTTCAAGGACGCGTTTGATTCCTTTGAGAGGCTAAAAAATGAGTCCCGGTGGTCCCAGTGCTACTATGCCTACCTAACCGCAGGTGAGTGGATCCCGGGACCCGTGGTCACAGCACGCCCTCCTCTGTCTCAGACTAGCTCCCCCTTGCTGTTGGATGGAGAGCGACGGGCAGAGGATGCTGAAGTGGGTTCTTGACAGTTTCCCACAGCATGTGTTGTTGTTGCTGTTCAGTCACTGAGTTGTGTCTGACTCTTTGAGACCCTGTGGGCTCCGGTAGCCAGGCTCCTCTGTCCTCCACCATCCCCCGGAGCTTGCTCAAGCTCACGTCCATTGAGTCGGTAATGCCATTGGACCATCTTGTCCTCTGTTGTCCCCTTCTCCTCCTGCCCTCAATCTTTCCCGGCATCGGGATTTTTTCTAGTGAATCAGATCTTCAGATCAGGTGGCTAAAGTACTGTTTTGGACTGCAAGTAAATACCAGCTGAATACAGCTCCCACCCACCCAGTGGGATATTGGGAAGTTTGATGCTACACGCCCTGCCCCTTCCAGTGCCCCCACAGGGCTGGGTCCATCACATGCTGGGTCCTGGCCTTGCCTGTTATGACCCTCTCGTTTTTGTACACTTTGTCCTAAACAGCCTCAACTTACCCTCGCCCCTCTCCTTTTTTTCCTCAAATCTATTTTTCGTTTATTAGGCGCTTAAAGAATTTTAAAGCATTGACCACGTCTTTTAAATCGTGCTCATATCTTCGTTTGCATTGTTAGTGCCCTCGTTTTGAGTTGCACAGGTTTGGAGTAGTCTGTTCCAGCCTTGTTTTGCCTCTTAACCCTGTTATAATTAGTGTGATTTTGCGGAGCACAAGGTGTTTCAACACTGCATGTCATTATGGCAGAAACAACTTATACTTTCTGATAGGAGTTTCAGTGTACCTTGCCTTTTCCCCTTACATGAACAGATAGGTAAAGACATGCTGCCACCTGGTGGACAGAACAGCTGTCTGTGCCCTGAGCCCCATGAATTGCCTGTGTGATGCAAAATGGTTTAGTAGGGATTGAAGAGACCCAGGGAGTGTACTTCTCCTGCCTCTAACAGTGAGCTTTCCTTACACACCCACAGAAGCGATTCTTTTACTTAAAATTTAAAACTGATCTGAGCATTATTTTAAATATATTCTTATTTCTCTGAAGGTTTGCATTTAACAGAACATCTCCTGTTATTCCATCCCTGTAACTGGTCTCTTTAAAATGGAAAAAGAATTAACAGTGACCCGTGTGTATATCCAGAATGTTCTGGAACTGCAGTCCATTAGCAATCAGGATGGAAGCCCTTACACCCGCAGACCTTCCTATAGACCCCACAGGGTGTTAATCCATTTTCATCTGGCTCTTGTTGTTGATGTTTGAGTAGGATTATTTTCAGTATGCTGCCAGGATACTTTAAGGGTTGGTTTACAGAACTCAGAGGCATCTCAGATGAAATTACAGCTGTTTATTGAGTGGGCTTGGTGTGCCCTGCACGGTGATGAACCAAAACAGAGAGGCTGCTGTCGCTGGGGTGTGATAGCATCAGGTAGTCAGTGTGGGCAGGCATTTATTTATTTTGTTTTATTTTAATTGGAGGATAATTGCTTTACTATATTTTGTTGGTTTCCGCCATACATCAACATGAATCAGTCGCAGGTATGCATATGTCCCCTCCCTCTGGAACTTTCCACCCCTTCCCACCTCTCTAGGTTGCCACACAGCACCTGATTGGAGCTCCCTGCATAATACAGCACTTTCCCACTGGCTGCCTGTTTTACATGTGGTAGTTATGTTTCCATGACACTCTCTCCATTCATCTCACCCTCTCACACATTGTGTCCACATGTCTGTCTCTGTGTCTGCGTCTCCATTGCCTGATGAATGGATAAAGCTGTGGCATATATATACACAATAGGATATTC
This sequence comes from Cephalophus harveyi, assembly GCA_006410635.1. NCBI lineage: Eukaryota > Metazoa > Chordata > Mammalia > Artiodactyla > Bovidae > Cephalophus > Cephalophus harveyi. The sequence continues at coordinate 23,383 of SJYT01078690.1, forward strand.
CTTAGCCATGAAAATGAACACATTTGAGTCAGTCCTCATGAGGTGGATGAACCTAGAGCCTGAGTGAAGTAAGTCAGAAAGAGAAAAACAAGTATCACATATTAACGCATATATATGGAATCTAGAAAGGTGATGCTGATGAGCTATGTATTTCTTTTTAATCTTTGTGGAGCATAGTGCATGAAGAAATAAATGTATCGTGTGGCTTTATAGAGGAGCATTTATTCTCACTGGAAATGCCAGGATCACACCAGTTGTAGGAGATGATAAAGCATGAAAGACTCCAGTCTCCACCTCTCCACGGGGGTTTCATGAAGATGATGTGTGAAGAGCTGCACATAAAGAGGGCTCGGGGAGGTGGGGGGGCTCGCCATTGAGCTCAGTGCAGGCTGCTTGCAGGAGCTGTTATCTGAGTTGGCTTGAAGGACTGGTATGTGTTACAGGCAGCGCCTGAGAAGACTCTCTGGGTCAGCGCAGCCAACCAAAGATCCCAACCAGTTCCCAGAGCCTGCAGAGAAACTAGAGAAAAAAGTCTTACCAATAGTATGATTCCTATAAAGGAGCTGCTCCAGAATTGCCATCTTCCCCATAGGCAGCCAGCCACAGACCACCACCTGCAGCCCTTCCCCATCTTCTTTCAGAGATGGGCATTAAGAGACTGGAAGCACTGCCACTGGGAACTTAGTTCCTTGTTGTTGTTGTTGTTTTTAATCATTTTTCTTTTTTTGTCCTTTTTTCTACTCTTGGCAGATTTCAATTGACAATACAGTATTATCTGTAGTCACCATGTTATTATACATTAGATCTTCAAACCTTGTTTATCTTATAGCTGAGAGGTTTTTTTAAATTATGGTAAAATATACATAATGTAAAATCTACTTTAACCATTAAAAAAAATTTTTTTTTTTGGCTTTGCTGGACAGCTTACAGAATCTTATTTCCCCAGGACTCTGAAGGTGAAAGCCAAGAATCCTAACTACTGGACCGCCAGGGAATTCCCTGTTTTAACCATTTTTAAGTGTGTGGTTCAGGGGCATTAAGGTCTTTGATAGCCATCACCGCTGCCCAACTTTCTTTTTGAAAAGTGAAACTCTATGATCTTTATTTATTGTGTGTGTGTAGCAGAGTTTTCTTAAAGTGAAAAAGGGACAGAGAAATCTTCTGACACAGACATCAGAAAGGGGACGGAGAGTGCCCCACTGCTAGTTTTAATCAAAGCCTTATATAGTTTTACCAGACCCATTCCCACAACATACATCTTAAATTAACAAGATTAGGACTAACAATAGAAAGGTCTTACCAGATCCACTCCCACAACTTACTTCTTAAGATAACAAGATTAGTTAGAAGGTTGTTGTTAAGGAGAAACATGTCCTTGAGCAAGATACATTGTTACATTGACTAAGACAAAACAGTGTAGAAAAAAGCGCTGGTCCTTTTTTCCTTCTTGAGGACTCCAGACCTCTATCCCCTTCGCAAAAGCCCCGGACCCCTTTCTCCTCCTTGGGGACCCAGGACTTCTTATCAACCTACCTAGGAATTGACTCTCTCATTCCCCCCTTTTCTTTTAGGAGTGAAACTCTATGATCCTATGCACCTCTCCCCGCACCCCCCGCCGCCGCACCCATGCCAACCCCTAATAAATTCCGCTCCTCCTGTCTATATGAATTTGACTATTCTAGGTACCTCAAGTAGGTGAACTCAACAGTATTTGTTGATTGAATCTGGCTTATTTCACTTAACATAGTATCCTTAAGGTTCATCCATAGTGTACTATGTGTCAAGATTGCATTCATTTTTAAGGCTAAATAATAGTCCATCGTGTGTACAGACCACGTTTTGTTTATTTGTTCATTGTCCATGGACACTGGTGGTGTTCCCACCCGTTGGCTGTTGTGAATGATGCTGCTGGGAATGTGGTTCTTTTTGAAACCCTGGTTTCCATGCCATTTAGTACATTACCCAAAGTGTAATGTAGGAAGTGGGATGGCTGGGCCATATCCTTGTACTATTCTTGCAGATTCTCTATGAGTTTGAAATTACATCAAAATAAGTTACCCCAAAAGATTAGAATATCTCTTTAAGGGCTTCCCTGGTGGCTCATTGGTAAAGAATCCACCTGCCAGTGGGGGAGACGTAAGTTTAATCCCTGATCCAGAAAGATCCCCTGGAAAAGGAAACGACAACCCACCCCACTGTTCTTGCCTGGAAACCCCGTGGACAGAGGGGCCTGATGGGCTACAGTCCATAGGGTCGCAAAGGAATCGGACACGACTGAGCGACTAACGACAACAATGAAGCTTAGTCCTAATGGACAGGCCAAGCATCCTAAATCTGTGTAGGTCTCAGACTTAGGATAAATCAGAGATGCCCGTGCTTTCTAATATCTGCATCCTTTGAGGCAACTGTAACTTATGAAAAGAAGTGGTATATATATTCTTTAGGATCTGAGGTATTAGTGTTATAGACCTGCAAAGGTGATTCAGATCCTGATATTGTTGATGTTTATGACTGTCTTGTGTGCCCACATTTGCTCATTCCTTTTTAGAAAATTATGTGACTATATAATAATACTATCAGTTATGTAAGGAAACCTCAAGCTAGGGGCAGCAGAAATTACTCTTTTTCATTGATTTACTGTGTGACCTCAGGCAAGTCTTTTAACTTTCCTAGGTCTATAATACGATGGAGTTGTTTTGCAGAACAATCACCGACCTTCTGGTTTTGAAATGTTGTAACACAACAGATGAGGTCATTTTGGATGGGTTCAGACCCCACATCCGGACCAGTACTGCTTCCAAAACTGGGAATGGGGTTATCTCTCCCTTTTCATATTCAGGCTAATCCCAGTGATTCCCAGTAGAAATCTTCTGCCTTTCCCATCACCTTGATGTCCTCAGCTTTCTCCAAGCCTTGCTGCTTGTATTTCTTTGACCTTCCAGTAGCTGCTCATCCTCTGACATGCCACAGCCCTGTGCCCGGCTTGACCAAGCCCCAAAATGTGAGACTGGGACCATCTAGTTTTAGGATCGCTCAAATAAGGAAGAGCTAGCTAGCAAATCAATGGACATTCCAAGTGGGGATTGAAAAAACAGTATGTGCCAAAGACAAAATCAACAAGAAATTAATAGAAAGGAATTCAGTGTTATGGGAGTTGCAAAGAGGATGACATAGAATGGTTGGTAAAGTCAGATGGAGGAGGTGGGACTGCAGCCTGGTATGAAGTTTGGAGAAGGGAGAGAGCAGGTGAAGCAGAGGCAGTGTGATTTGAGTCTTTGCCTGGGGCTTGGGGTAGATGAAGATCAAAGTCTTAGCCCCCTTCAAGGCTCAGCTTGGGTGCTTGTTCCTCAGAGCTGTCCGACCACTCCAAAGAGAAACCATCCCTTCCCTCGTTGAGCTTTTTGAAAGTAACTTCGATGCCAGGACTCCCAAGGCTCTCTTTACTGCATCTATGGTAGCTCTGGAATTGTGGGTGTTCTCTCTCCAGCTGAAATTCAAGTTTCTTTTGGGTGTAAGCATGTGTATTTCTTCTTCACATCCTTGATGGTGGCTGTAGGTAGTAGGTGCCCAATGAACACACCCGTGACTACTTCATGACAGTGAAGGACTGTCATATACAGGACTACTTCATGACTTTCTTTCCAGGCACAGGGATATCCCTCTACCAGTGTGAAGCTTTCACAGTCCTCCAAGTTCTTGCCTAGTTTTCATTTTTCTTCCACTTTCCAAGTGCGTGAGCTCTAATGGGACTGTGCTCCGTGACAATATCTACGACGATAGTTTCCCCAACATGTTCCTGTAAAGTTCAGGGAACCTAGCAGCAGGGAAATAATTATTGAATCAGTGGAATGATGATCAGCAGGTTGGTGTAGTCCCACATTTAACAGTCTTTACAAATATCTCCTCCCATTTTCTCCTTCGGTAATAACCTTTTCCCCCTAAATTCTTTAAAGATTATGACGATGATTTCTTACAGTTTGTCAGGGAGCCACCGGTGATGTGAACGGGGCACAGATTGTCTTTAAAGAAGTTCAGAAGCTCTTCAAAAGGAAAAACAATCAGATTGAACAGTTTTCTGTGAAAAAGGTTTGTTGGAACTTGTTGATCTGGTGTGTCATTTATAATGGATATTTCTAACCGTGGTCACCTTGGGCAGCAAATGGAAATCCTAGGAAATTAGGGAATCCTGTGCAAAGCTGATCTCCTTGCTGAGCAAGTAGCTCACGAATAATTGAATTGAATAATGAGAGAAAGGCATATCTACCAATATAACAAAAATAAGAAAGCAAAATTCAGAGAGAAATTTTCATTTTTAGCTTTGTTTGCGGGAGGGGATTGCTCATATCAAATATGAACCATGCATTTTTTTAAATGTCTCTGAAGTATTTTTTTCTTAGTTTGTTTGTTTGTTTTAAATGTAGCCTAATCATTCTAACTGCTTGCAGGCAGAGAGATTTCGGAAACAAACCCCAACCAGAGCACTCTGCGTGCTGGCATCCATCGAAGTGTTGTACTTGTGGAAAGCCCTCCCCAACTGCTCCCCCCCCAACCTACAGAGGATGAGTCAAGGTAAAAGAGAAAGTACACACAGCAGCCTGTCCCTTCAGCGTCTCACTCATCTGCTCTGACTCAGAGAGTACAAATCTGTCACTCTCTGGGACCAATGGCCTAGTGGTTAAGAAAATTCCGTCACTTAGGTATTGGGGATAGAAAGCACTGGAAGGGACAGATTCTGGAGTGTGTGGTGATGCTCTCTGATCATTGGGGTTATTAATCTTTTGGAAATGTCATCTTAGGTATATGCTGCCCTTCTCCAGAATTGATTTTGTATTAATATTTTGGACTCAGATTTATCGGATTGTTCTGCAGTGACACTAGCTTGTGATCAAATATAGCATTTTCCATTGAATTCCAATGGAATTAGGCTAGTCTAGGTCTTTGTCGCTGCACGCGGGCATTTCTCTAGGTGGGGCAAGAGTGGGGGCTGCTCTTCACTGCAGGGTGCGGGCTTCTCATTGCAGCGGCACTTTTGTTGTTGTTTTGGAGTACAGGCTCTGGGGCGCAGGGGCTTCAGTAGTTGCAGCACGTGGGCTCAGTAGTGGCAGCTCCCGGGCTCTCGAGCACAGGCTCAGGCAAACGGCCTTAGTTGCTCCACGGCAGGTGGGATCTTCCCAGACTAGGGATCGAACCCATGTCTCCTGCATTGGCAAATGGGTTCTTTACCCCTGAGCCACCAGGGAAGGCCCTGAGTCCCATGCTTTTATCATCAGACTTAGACGCCTTTTGCTTATTAAGAAAAAAAACAGGTTTCCTCTCAAAGGTCAAAAAGTTTGTCAGTATTGATATTCCAGAGCAGACTAATACTGCTCCAAAAGAAGTTGTACACAGAGGCCCTGTAATTAGAGTAGGTGTGTAAGCCTCCCAAGGAGATTGAAAAGTGAAAGAAAGTGAAGTCGCTCCGTCGTGTCCGACTCTTTGTGACCCCATGGGTTGCAGCCTAAGAGGCTCCTCTATCCATGGGATTTTCCAGGCGAGAATACTGGAGTGGGTTGCCATTTCCTCCTCCAGTAGATCTTCCCGACCCGGGGATCAAACTCGGGTTGATCCCACATTGTAGGCAGACGCTTTACCATCTGAGCCACCAGAGAACCCAAGGAGATTACTTGAAAGGAAATAAAATTGTTTTTGGATGTGCAAGTTCTGCTCTGTTATTTAAAAAGATTCATAATTTAAAACCTATTCCTGGTTGTTGATGCAAGTCTGGAATATCTACCAATGTTTAATTCAAGGTGAGGTGAAGTCGCTCAGTCGTGTCCGACTCTCTGCAATCCATCCATGGGATTCTCCAGGCAAGAATACTGGAGTGGATTGTCATTTCCTTCTCCAGGGGATCTTCCCGACCCAGGGATCGAACCCGGGTCTCCCGCATTGGAGGCAGATGCTTTAACCTCTGAGCCACCAGGGAAGCCCCTGTTTAACTCAAAGGAACAGTGAAGAATCTTAGGGACTATGTTCTTTTGAATGCACAAGTGTATTTAGAGATAATTCAAGATAATTTAGAGATAATGTATTTAGAGATAATTCAAACACACATGGAAATATAAAATATAATTGGCAGGCACAAGAAAGATTATCACTTTCTTGGACTAAGGAGACTCACTAATGGATGAGGAAGGGGAACCTTCTCCGTTTGAACTCAGTAAGTTGCTAAACAATGAGATTCTTAGCTCCTGATGATATTTAAGTGAATGTATTCCCTTCTTGCTGTCTTTACTTCTCTTTAAGCTTGCCATGGAGTAGATGATTCATCTGTCGTTGGATTAAAGTATTTGCTTCTTGGTGCCATACACAAATGTCTTGGGAACTCAGAAGATGCTGTTCAGGTAAACCGTTCATGTGGTGTCATAGCTAAGGAAACTGAACTATGAAAAACTACATATGGGCTTGTGAATGAGAAAAAGGAAAAAGCGTTGCACAAAGCCAGTCTCCCATCACAGTGTTTAATCCACTTTATTAGATGAAGGTCATCCTCTCAGATGCCAGAAGTTGGTGATGGTTCATGTTCATTTTCAATGTGACTTCAGAGCCTTTGAATATTTCTTCATCTATGGGCTCCTTTTCTGGCACTATCTGTTTATCAAAGATGACCAATCTCAATTGGTGGAGGAGGAAGTGAGGAGGCAGACGGTTTTGTTAGTTCATTCCAGTAACATCTGTATTACTTTCAGTTCTTTCAGAGAGCTGTCAAAGATGAGTTGTGTCGTCAGAATAACTTATACGTTCAGCCATATGCTTGCTATGAACTTGGCTGTCTTCTATTAGACAAACCAGAGGTAAGATCTTGCCTATTTTCTTAAATAGTATTCATCAGCAAAACTGTGGAAGTGAACAGGCACAAAACATCCTTCATTTAAAACAAGTTGTTTTTTTTGTTGTTTTGTTTTCTTTGATTTCACATGGGATGAATCCAAGAAGCTACTAATCCTATATCACTGTGTTGAAGGATGTAATCTATTCCCTGGAGTTATAATGATAAACATAGCTTTTGGAACAAAAATTCATTTGAGGCAAAATCATTCTTTTTTTTTTTTTAGAGTTATAATATGATTATAATATCATCATTATAATATGATGTAATGTGGTTTATTCAGATGAATACAGAATTACATTGTGATCCCAGTGCTATCGTTTATTTTTAGTGTATGATACCAATTAAGTTACTTAACCATATACTTTATTCCTAATCTATAAAACAGGATAAAAAATACCTGCCTTTCCAATTTAAT
>SJYT01078690.1:31559-112637 GCA_006410635.1 Cephalophus harveyi
TAGAAATTTCTAATGCCATATTCTTTAAGACAATTTTTACTCTTAATGCAACCTAAAATACATATACATAAAATACAACAAGTATGATTTGTCTCTTGAAAAATGAAGCTGATTGTTCTCAATTAGTACTGCCTTCAAAAAGAGATCTAGCTTACTGACTTCCAATAAACTTAAATTATCAAATTTAGATTGTTTAGTAGGGTCTTAAACTATTTTAACTTGTAGTTGTTTATAGAATAATAGTTAAAATTATGAAAAATTATCAAGTAATTCCTTGATGTAAACATCATTATATTAAAGAAGAATTGAGTCGTCATGCTTGAATGAGCAGTTGACTCCCCTCTAGGTCACCATGAATTGTTGGAATTAACAAATCTTCTATTATAACATTTTCTGCTTGAGTATATATAAACATAGGTGTTAAGAGATAATGTGTTTTTCTTATATTCATAGACTGTAGGAAGAGGCAGAACTCTCCTTCTTCAAGCAAAGGTAAAAATGCCCCCAAATCCCCAGTCTCTCTTTTTCTAGTGACCTTGTCCTCTGTGTGTACTCTTGAGCCTGAATTCAAGAGGTTTTGTGAAAAGATTGTCCTGGTTGATAATATTTCTGGAGGGGGAAGTCATAACTGAATCAGTGAGCAGTTGATTTTTAAGTAAAATTACACAAAAAATTAAAAATTGCTCATCCTGCTTTGTAGAAGCTCTTCTTGTTTGAGTGGGAAAATAACTTGATTTCACAACTGTGTTCATGAGTTGAGAAGTTCAGCAGCAACTTCTAATAGCATGAGGGAAATTTTCCAAAGACAGCATTTAATAACATTCAGTTGACATTTTAAAAACAGACAAGAATTTGAAGTTTGGGGAATTAAAAAAAAAAAGTGAATGTGAAGCTGTTATTAGGAGCATAAGGAGTTTCACTGTGGAAAGCACAAGGTGCGGTGTGGTTAATACGGTAGTCGCACCGACAGCTTAGCTAATAGTCTCTCTCTCTGGTCTTGCAGGAGGATTTCTCTGGCTACGACTTTGAAAACAGGTTGCATGTCCGCATTCATGCTGCTCTGGCCTCAATGAGGGAACTGGTCCCTCAGTGACAGACCCCGAGTTCCTGCTGTGTCCCTCCCCAACACAGGTTCTGCACTTTAAAAGCAGAGCACACCGCTCTTATGAAGATCAGCTTTTCTTCCGAAAACCACCTGGGCCCAGGACACGTTTCCTCAGTTAGGCTGATGTAGTAAAGATCTCCTCTTTTAAACACATAGCTTAAGAAAGAAAAATTGATGATGATGGTAGTAATAATAACTAGCCACCTGGGGAGAGGGGTAAGTGACCTTGTTCAAACATTTTAGTTTTGTGATTTATTATTTTTAAAATAAAAGTAAATTAAACATTCAACCCGCGATCTTGTAGGAATGCCTACCTGAAGCACACATCTGACTGGGTAACACAAAGTACCTGTAAAATTATTAACGGTATCACAGCATAGTATTTGTATTGTGTTTTGAAAAAATAGCAGTGCTTTCCAGTTTTACTTTATCCTCAAACTATTCCTGTGAATAATAGCACAGATATTCTAATCTCCATTGTTCAGAAAATGAGACTCAGGCACAAAAGAGCAAATTGAATTATTCCAATTAATTATTCCTCTTATTATAGAGTCTTGAATAGGATGCAGGTCTCCTGACCACAGACCAAATAATTCTTTTATTGTAAAAAACAAATATGTTAATAACCCAGAATTCCAAGTTTTCCTTATTAAAAAAAAAAAAAAAAAAAACTTCTCAGCTGAAGTTGTGTCATCAAAATATTTATCTCCAGATTGTCTACAAAAATGTTTCAAAGGACAAACATTTTTTTCCCTTTGAAAGCTGACATGAAAGCAAATAGAAGATAGTTTTACAGCCCAAAGTATAGCTATTTTGCGAATGTATTAGAAGACCTAGACTACAGTCAGGATTAGTAACACCTACATTATAGGTGTTTCCCTTCCTTTGTTATTAATTGTGTAATTTCCAAGTTTTGGAACTTTTTCAGCAAATTGCATGAAAAGGCTGTTCTTGAAAGCACACAGATTTTTTTGCCTCAAAGTATTTGCTGGTGAAGGATTTGCTGGGCTGTCTATTGCCAGGATTTAATCATTTTCCCCTTAGCTCAGGTTATTGATATTGTAAATAGACTTCAAAGTTATTTTTTAATCCTTTGTTGCTAATTTTTATTGTCATTGAATTTACCTCTTTGTTCAGTACTGCACACCTGTGTTTTCAAAGAATCTAAATACCTCAGTCATTTTAGAATTTATGTCGTCATTGTGTGGCTAACCTGGATCAATCTTAAGGGAAGTTATTTTTAAAATTTCCAGTACCCTATAGAACATCCTCTTGGGGTGTCGTTTAATTTACATATCCTTTTAGCTGAAGTATGATCTCATAGAACATCAGCAGTTTTAATATTTCACTTCAAAACAGACATGGGAGGGGCAGCTAGAGCTTTGGCAGCTTTAATCTACTTAATCAGGTTTTGAGGAAATAATAGTTTCTTTAAAAAAAATGTTTGCTCCTCACTGACTTTGGCTGAACTTGCTTCGTGTTCTTTTACTTACAAAGCGCTTATTAACGTTGACTTTCTTTCTAGTGGGACTGCTGCATGGGGTTTAGATGCTAGCCAGAGAGAAAAGATGCCTACCTACTTTCATGAACGGGAAGATCCAGGAGCCAGGTAGATGCCTTCTGAAGGGAAAAATTGGTGCCTAAAAATTTTAGATACCTGGTTTGAAGGAAATGATGTTATGAATCTTTAAAATATGGCTCTCGCCATTTTCATGTCCTCTTAGTTATAGTTTATATGGCCAATTTCTCACTTATGATTGTGGAACATTCCGAATCATGAAGTTCTTGCTCCAGTATTCATACTTATTTGAATTTTCAGATCAGGTATTGTTCAAACTACTTATTATTCAGTAGTAAAAGATTACATAAGGCTCCATACTTTTCTGCTTTAACTGCTTTAAAACTTTTTGTTTTTCCAGAGAGATCTCAGGATTTCAAATAAATCTGTGTTCAGTTCACTTCACTGAATACATGATTGCAACACTGCTCAGTGAGTCTCTTTACTAGTCCATTTATAGATCTGTTTATAAACTGTCTCTGCTAGGTTTCAGAGAAGGCAGTGGCACCCCACTCCAGTACTCTTGCCTGGAAAATCCCATGGATGGAGGAGCCTGGTGGACTGCAGTCCATGGGGTCGCTGAGAGTTGGACATGACTCAGTGACTTCACTTTCACGCTTTGGAGAAGGAAATGGCAACCCACTCCAGTGTTCTTGCCTGGAGAATCCCAGGGATGGGGGAGCCTGGTGGGCTGCCGTCTATGGGGTCGCACAGAGTCGGACACGACTGAAGCGACTTAGCAGCAGCAGCAGCAGCTGCTAGGTTTGATGCAGCCCTGGCGGTTTATCTGGAACCTAGTGGTAGAGCGCTAAGAGGGGGTAGACAGTGGTTCTGAAAATACTAAAATAACAAAACTGTCCTGAGTACACAAAGCCATTAGATTCACTGAAATCTGAGTACATTATTGAGTGGAATAATTTATAACAGTCTGGCCTGCGTGCTATGACTTACCCAACCTTTGAGTTACTGTTATCTGCCTGGAAACCTAGTTTGGTGTAAATTGCTCTTTACCCCTCTCTGATGAAGAAAATAATCAATAATCATGTTTGCATCTGTGTGTGCTTTTTTAATGTTGGCATCATTCCTTCCCCTTTTCCTGTTTTGGAGGCTGTCAAGTGGACCTTCTAATTTATAAGTGTCAGATATATTTTTGTATTAGATTGTGCGTATGATGAGAGAAATCTCTAATGTATATTTTCTGTACTTGGAACGCAATTATAATCTGACACACTTTGAGGCATGGTCTAGTAATAATATGTACCTCTGTGATTAATGTATTTAAGATTTTACTTTTATTGGGATAGGTAGGTATCTTTTTGATTTTAGCACATGATAGCTAAGTAAAGAATTATTACTTTCAGATGTCACAGAAAATTAGAATATTTATTGTTCCATATTGTGTAAGTTAATTAGAGAATTTGCATTTTTATCTTTCTGACAACTAAAATTGAAAGACAGTGCATACATGGTTTTTTAAAATACACACACACTTTCCTTTGCTATGTAAACTTTCCTAGTTGATTGCTTCCTTAAGCAGATTGTGGTGGCAAATATTCAAATATGGATCCTTATCTATGAAGATACATGGTCACACAGTCATGTTTTGTTTGTTATGTCTTTATTTTGGTTTGGATGTTGTTTGTACATTTACATATTTTTTTGCCCCACCACTTTGCTTGTGGGATCTTAGTTCCCCGACCAGGAATTGAACTCATGCCCCATATAGTGGAAGCTCAGAGTCTATCGCTAGGCCACCAGGGTTTTATTTTATAGAAAAAATCTTTTTAGGCCCAGATCCTCCCAAGAAAAGGCATAGTTGGGGTGGGGGGAGGCTTGAACTTGAACTTAGGAAGAGGAAATACTTAGAAAACTTAGAAAAGGACAGGAAAGGGAGAACAAGAAAAGGGAAAGTTAGTTCCTAAAAGGGGGGCTCCTTCAGTTAAAGTGATATTCACCCACTTGGCTAACTTGTGAAACCTAGGAAGGGGGCTGAGTTCCTAGTTGATTAGAATATTCAATAGAAGTAACACACTTGGTAACTTAGATGGACTCTGGAGTGGTTCTCAAGTTATAGTTTTACAACTACAGAGAGATACTAATTCAATAGGTTCTAAGTAGGGCTTGAGAAATCTGTATACAGGTCAGGAAGCAGCAGTTAGAACTGGACATGGAACAACAGACTGGTTCCAAATAGGAAAAGGAGTCCGTCAAGGCTGTATATTGTCACCCTGCTTATTTAATTTATATGCAGAGTACATCTGAGAAATGCTGGGCTGGAGAAAGCACAAGCTGGAATCAAGATTGCCGGGAGAAATATCAGTAACCTCAGATATGCAGATGACACCACCCTATGGCAGAAAGTGAAGAAGAACTAAAGAGCCTCTTGATGAAAGTGAAAGAGGAGAGTGAAAAAGTTGGTTTAAAGCTCAACATTCAGAGAGCTAAGATCATGACATCCAGTCTCGTCACTTCATGGCAAATAGATGAGGAAACAGTGTCAGACTTTATTTTGGGGGACCCTAAAATCACTGCAGATGGTGATTGCAGCCATGAAATTAAAGGACAATTACTCCTTGGAAGGAAAGTTATAACCAACCTAGACAGCATATTCAAAAGCAGAGACATTACTTTGTCCGCAAAGGTCTGTCTAGTCAGGGCTATGGTTTTCCGGTAGTCATGTATGGATGTGAGAGTTGGACTGTAAAGAAAGCTGAGTGCTGCAGAATTGATGCTTTTGAACTGTGGTGTTGGAGAAGACTCTTGAGAGTCCCTTGGACTGCAAGGAGATCCAATCAGTCCATCCTAAAGGAGATGAGTCCTGGGTGTTCATTGGAAGGACTGATGTTGAAACTGAAACTCAATACTTTGGCCACCTGATGCGAAGAGCTGACTCATTTGAAAAGACCCTGATGCTGGGAAAGATTGAGGACAGGGGGAGAAGGGGACGACAGAGGATGAGATGGTTGGATGGTATCACCGACTCAATGGACATGGGTTTGGGTAGACTGGGAGTTGGTGATGGACAGGGAGGCCTGGTGCGCTGCGGTTCACGGGGTCGCAAAGAGTCAGACATGACTGAGCGACTGAACTGAAGTAAGGCTTAGGAAGACCTTTTTAACAGACTCCCAAAGAAAGGCAATGCAGAAGAATGCTCCAATTACCGCACAATTGCACTCATCTCCCATGCTAGTAAAGTAATGCTCAAAATCCTCCAAGCCAGGCTTCAGCAATACGTGAACCGTGAACTCCCTGATGTTCAAGCTGGCTTTAGAAAAGGCAGAGGAACCAGAGATCAAATTGCCAACATCCGCTGGATCATGGAAAAAGCAAGAGAGTTCCAGAAAAACATCTACTTCTGCTTTATCGACTATGCCAAAGCCTTTGACTGTGTGGATCACAATAAACTGTGGAAAATTCTGAAAGAGATGGGAATACCAGACCACCTAACCTGCCTCTTGAGAAATCTGTATGCAGGTCAGGAAGCAACAGTTAGGACTGGACATGGAACAACAGACTGGTTCCAAATAGGAAAAGGAGTACCCTGGGATTTCTTTGGAAGAAATGATGCTAAAGCTGAAACTCCAGTACTTTGGCCACCTCATGCGAAGAGTTGACTCATTGGAAAAGACTCTGATGCTGGGAGGGATTGGGGGCAGGAGAAGAAGGGGACGACCGAGGATGAGATGGCTGGATGGCATCTCTGACTCAATGGATGTGAGTCTGAGTGAACTCTGAGAGATGGTGATGAACAGGGAGGCCTGGCGTGCTGCGATTCATGGGGTCACAAAGAGTCGGACACGACTGAGCGACTGAACTGAACTGAACTGAGGATAAGTCTAATGCAGATAGAATACATTAGAGAGAGATGGCCCTAGGTTATCATCTTTTGGTAAGTATTTAGTAAATCTGAGAGAATCAACTATATGGCAGAGTTATACATATTATGGGGCTGCTGGAAAAAATGCTTCTAACCCTTTGGTTTTCTAAAGCAGGAGATTGCTGAGCTGAGTTTTAGAGGAGGAGAAAGATGCAGTCATGTGAAAATGATGGCTGGAAAAATTTCTCAGGCCTTGGACCTGATGAGCAAAGACAGAGAGTGACAAACTGCATGTGTCTTCAGGTCCAGTCTCTCGAGGGTCAATGGAAACCAGATGGTAAGATGAGACAGTTACACAGGTCACTGCAAGAACCATGGACTTCTATAGAGTGAGGATTTGAAGCAGGGAGGGGCAGGGAGCAGTGGAGAACCAAGTAGGCTTGTATTTTAGTTAGATCCCCAGTGACTGAAAGAGATGAACACAAGGACAAGAAGATTGTAAAGCCACATCAGATCACTAGGAGTGCTAGAAATTGAGCAGCACAGAGAGGTTTTAACATTTGTTAGGTGCTTATGCTGAAACAGTTTGCTTTTCAGAGGAACTTGGACAGGACTTCCACATTGCGGAAATGTGGAAAAGTAGGCTTGCCTTCTGTGTTGTACATTTAGCACAGTACATAACACCTAATCGGTGTTCAAGTTGACAGACCAAGTTTGGTTAGGTGACACAAGCATATGTCCCTCATTCCAAAAGTCACCATAAATGAGATATCAAATGTTTGTACTCGGGGTTCTTAGCTCAGTGTCGTTACAGCTTTGATAATTAAATATATTTTAAACTAAACAAGTGGAAAGGAATCGTCCACTTTCATTTCACTTTTACTTACACTACAAAGTCGGGGGGGAGGGGGGCGAGGAGACAGCGATGAGGACCAAAAACTGTACCACCTGCAGATCTATCATCACTCTCAAAAGTCACACTAAAAGAGCATTTCTTCTTTTAAAACGTAATATTCATAAGAAGAAGGGCCTTGTCTGCCACATAATAGGGACTCAGTAATAGGTAATGGACAAATTAATATCCTCATAAAGTGGTGTGTGCAGCATAGATGTAGGCCAGGGTTTTAACATTGCTTGTTACTGCAACGTGCTCTGTCTTCATTTTTTCTCAAGGTAAAAAAAGTTTTGTCAGAAAAATGCCCTGATGATGTTATTTAATCGTTGATTTACAGTGATTCTTGTTGCTTTTTGAACGTGTGGAAATGGATTACAACGAAAACTGCTTGGAATTTGACCATCATGACTCCGATGGTATAAATGCTCAGCCCAAACGGGATTAAAAAAAAAAAGCAGAGGGTATTTTAAGGAGTCAGTTTCACTTGGGTAAAAGGGAGCTAAAGTTACACTGTCGATATGGACTTGCAACCTGCAGCTGATGGTATGATTTGCGAAGGATATACCATGCCTGAAGTATTGCAAGATCCGGAATTAAGAGAAACAGGAAGATTCAGGATCAATGCCAAATTCTCTCTCAGCAGGCATGTTTCTTGAGAGGAGGGCTGTGCCGCACCTTATTATTGTACCAGTATGTGTTGTGTACATCGGCAGAATTTTTTTTCAAAAAGGTGAGTAGAGAGCAACAGAATAAGGGGGATGGGGCAGAGTAGTGTGATGCGGTGACAGCAAGACAAAACTGCCGTAAACCTGTTTTCTTCGAAGCTAGACCCAAAATGGAGAGCCTCTTATGGTGTGGAAACTCCCGTTTCCTATGCTCCTTTGTATTCTGCTTGAAAAGGCAAAAGCTCTCCTCCCTGCTCCGTGAGTTCCGATCTTTGTCTCTCTCGGCTCCCCATTGGCTGTAGCTGCCAAACTCCCGCCTCCTTCCGTGCCCGCTCAGAGCCTCAGAGGGGGCCGGGCTTTGTGACGTAGGCATGACGTGTCCCCCAGGAGTATAAAAGACCCTACTGGGAGCGCCGTCTCCCCCAGGAGCCGCCGGCAAGGGGGCGAGGAGGAAGCTCAGTAGAGCGTAGCCGGAAAGGAGAAGGTGGGGCGAGTCTGGAGGAAAGCGCCCCCGCCCCCGCCGCCTTGCGGCTTGGCCGCAGTTAGGCCCTCGAGGCCTCTCGAGCGCGGTGTGGTTGCTGGAAGATTCCTCTCGAGTCGGGGGAGTGGGAGGCCTGCGGGGAGGGGCGTGCCCACGTCCGGCGGTCGGCGTCCTTGGGGCGGACTGGACTTGCGGGTCCGGGTCGGCGGGTCGGCCACCGCCAAAGTAGTCGATGTGGAGTCGGGACGCCGGCGCTCCCAGGTCTCCCTGCCCTTTCCACCAAACCAACCAAACGGCAAAACCGAGCACCCGGCACAGCCTTGACGTTTCCTGTGGGCCCGAAGCCCCCTGCTCTCGCGTCTTAAGCCACAGGCGCGCCGTTCCTGTTCAGGCATGACTCCTCTGTGGGGGTAGGGGTTGTAAAATTTGTTGGTTTTAGACAAATATTTGTCAAATAGAGGTTTGGGGAGAACTAATAAGCTGTCATTTTACACAACCCTCAACGGCCCTGTGTGTGACTTTACCCGCTGATGTAGGTACGATCCGGTCACGGTCATTTCTCATCTTCAGGACGATTCTTTGTAAGGCACTGCATTGCAGGACGCACAATCCTTGGTCCTGGGCACTAAATACCCCGCACATTCGCGTGGGGTGGGGTGGGGGCGCTCTCTTCACAGTTGGTAGCACCAAGTGCTGACTAGTTAGCTATCAGGGTTCCTGGTAAGCCACTTTGAAAACACCTCCTGTCTACTCAGCTCACACTGGGGTACACAGGATATACTTTAAAAAATACATACATACGAAATGTACCTGTGTCCCTTAACATTCAGCATGTGGGCCTGCCAGAGGTGCACTACTAGTTTAAAGATGGTTTAATTCAGTGAAGCTGTTGGATGAAACTCTTAATAGTAAGTTTTCATTAGGGGCTTGAATACAGTATCCTTGATTATGTTCTCAAAGAGTTTGCTTTGGCCAAAACATCTTTCTTGACCTTTGGGAAGTTGTACGTTTAAATATTCAGCATTTTGCTATGCCACATGAGTTGCTTTTTATTAGAGGCTGGGCCCTTGTATAATGGCTATAACTGAACTGTGTCACTTACCCTATGAAACTCATTATTCTATTTACTATAGAGATATTGTTGAGGACCTGGTTCATGATTACACTGTTTTCTTTATGAGGACCCATAGGAGAAATTTCTCCTGGGACTCAGTGCCCAGAATAGCTGTGATTCTACCAAGCATCTGATTTGTTTTTTAATCTCAGGAAACCTGAATCATTTAACTGTTTATTATGTGATGGCTTCTTGGTAATTCAGAAGGCTGATCTGACAATCGATCTCTAGTGTAGGACCTAAGGTTTGTATTGAGATACTATCTTTACCTGTGGCTTAATCCTATTTTTCCTACCATAATTTCCCTCTTAACTACTGAACTGGGTTCCTTAAATATTTTATTTTGTTCTTTATGAGAATTTATAAGCCTTCTTAAATGTTTTTAGAATGAAACAAAACACACACACACACTGACAGAGTTTAGGGTAGCAACCTCTGCAGCTTAGAGTTACAGTAAAGGTTATGCAATGCCCTTGGTACCACTTAAAATCCAGAAAGCCAAGAGAAGCGGGAGAGGAAAACTAGGGTAGAGGTTAAGGGAAGATAGGAGAAAAGAGGTATGGATGGTGGTGGGTGGTATAATACCACAAGTAACTAATTTTAAAAACAAAGCTAAAATATATACACTTAAGGATGATCAGTGTGTCTGGGGATATACTTAGGTGAGGGGAAAATATTTTCTTGTAGAAATTTACTCTATTTGATGAATGTACAAAAAAGCCAGTTCCCATGTGGTTTGGAAGGATGTTTCTTAGGCATAGATAAATGAGCTTAATTTACCTTTCTTGAAATTCTACTGTAAAAAATACTTACTGAATTTTGTAAAAACAGGTTTTGTCTGGTTTTTGTTCTTTGTTTTTAGTAGCATCCTGGAGTTGCTGGCAGGGCTTTTCCCATGGATTTCTTCAACAGTACTCGATTGCTCATCTGCACATGATATGTTGTTGGTAGTATGGTTCTTTTTTTATTTTTCAGACTACCATTAAACATTAGTTTTCCTTGAATAAATACCTAGAGATCTGAACTAAAACTAAAATTTTAGTAGGTTTATTCTTAGAAACTATAGTTAACTCATAACATTTTCAATAGTAAACTTCCATACTATTTATAAGACTGTTTTTTTCTTCATTGTAGTTGAGATTACAGACATCCCGCCAGCATGATTTCTTCAAAGCCCAGACTTGTCGTACCTTATGGCCTCAAGACTCTGCTTGAGGGAGTTAGCAGAGCCATACTCAAAACCAATCCACCAAACATCACCCAGTTCGCAGCAGTTTATTTCAGAGAACTTATTCTCTTTAGAGAAGGTTTGTTACTGCTTTAGATTATACATTTGTTGCTTTGAACAAGAAAGTATTTTAAATTGGGAATTTTATGTATCTCATTTCCTGTTCTTATTTCTTCAGGACATTCTTGTCTGGATATAAAAGATCTGGTTAAACAATTTCATCAGATTAAAGGTAAGTACCATAAGTAGTAATAGTTTCATAAAAACCTAGTTATGAATTACTGTATTATGCCTAACATATGCTCAAACTTAAGAATGATACAAATATTGTCTGTTTAAATAATTACACTGATGTTTAATCACACTGATGCTTTATTTCTTATTACTGAATCAGTTTTTTTAAGAAATCTGACACTTTGCAGGAAACCCTCAACTTTTGTTGTTACCATGAGATCTAGAAGGAAGGGTGTGTAAACCCTTTCCAATATGCCATTCTTTGAACTGAATTTTGTAGTGGTAAAGACTCAAATTATAATGAGACACATTACTTAGGAATGTTGTATATAAACTCTCTTGCAAGATTATTTTAATAGAAAAGGTTAGTCACCCTTGTTTTTTCCCTCCCCATGATGGTTTAAACTGCAGTCCAGCTTGGAGGACAGGGCAGCAATTAGGTGTCATTAAACATACTTTTCATAGAAAATTCAGATAAATTTTTCATATTACGTGGTCTTTGGCCTGTCTTTGTGACGTAAGGCTGTATATATCTGCTTAGAGGAAAAAGTTGTTTTATGTATGTGTGTGTAAATGTCTATCGTATGTGAACATAACAATGAAACTGAGGATGGGTGAACAGTGAGGAAGTCAGAAGGGAAAAAATATAAAAGGCAAAGTTTACATGATGAACATTTGGAAAGATCAATATGAGCAAAAGAGTCTATATCAGTTAAGTCCCAAGAACAGGCACACATGTCTAAAAGAATTGTAAGAAAAAGCTTTGGAAGAATTCTGTGGAGAAAATGGTGACTTACAGTGAATGTGAGAAATAACTAAATAGTACTCCATTGGCTGACCAACATTTTGGAATGACCATAGAGAAAAAAGGTAGGATCAGTGAGTTACATCCATGTTTATTCTCTTCTACTGATGTCAATAGATAACTTAGCCAAGATAGGGAGAAATTAGGGATAAAACGTAGGAAAATGTAAAAATCCTGAGGGCTTGGACCTACAGTGAAGACACACCCAAAACAGAAAACAAGATTAGGAATATCAATAGTCAGCATTTCACAGGGTAGGGGAGTGAGTTGCCACTCAAATAGGAATATTTTATTGTCTCATCTGGCTGCTTCCCTGCAGAGTCCTGATGGCATTCTCAGCTTACCATGGGAAATAGGTCTGGGATTTGCTTATAACCTTGGGGCTTCCAGGTGGCACCAGTGATAAAGAACCTGCCTGCCAATGTAGGAGATGTAAGAGACACAGGTTTGATCCCCGGGTCAGGAAGATCTTCTGGAGGAGTGACAGCAAGCAAAGTTATTATGGCCTTTGTACTAGTTTATACCAGGAGCTGTTTGAGAGGACTGGCTGTGCAGGCTGGCTATGTTTGAGAATGGTGATAAAGTCAGTGAATCTTTATGGCGGCAGGTAACTAAGTGGTAGCCTCTGAGACTAACTTGTTTACTGAAGAGTTTATCCACCATTCAGTTTAGGATATGGACTAAAGGGATGGATTTAGGTCCAGCAGGGATTAACATCTTTGAATCTCAGGTTCAAAATAAACAGACTGAACTAATGGAGCAGCTGTACTTCTGATGGAGGTAAGGGGTAAGAGACCCTGCTCCTTCTCTTCTAGAAACTATAGGTATCAAGGAAATTGACAGAGCATGTACAGATGATCCTGAAAGCAAGCTCACAGTATGGCTGTAGAGACAGAGCGCTCTTTAGATAGCAGAGCAGAAACAAATGTTGCTTATTCTAGTTTACCAGAGAGCAGGGGAAGGTAACAGGGAAGGTATGACCAGCAAATAGAGAGTTCAATGTTACAATGTTACAATCCAGGGTCGATGTCTGCCTTTTATTGTCATCCCAAATGGCTTCTCACTTCTGTCATTTCTCATCTTTTCTCCCATTTTCCAGAGCCTGCCTCTATCCAGCCTCCACCCTGGCAAATATTTCACCCACGTGTGCTCATTCCCAAAGCTGCTCATGTAAAACCCTCTTTTGGATCCTCTTGACTTTTCTGCCATTTGATTAAATAGGTCTCACTACTGTATGAATCAGTGAAAGCGTTTCTATTTCTCAGTCTTCACAGGAGAATTTCTTCACTAATCTGCATGAGTCATTGAGGGGACTTTAGAAACTCAGGGACTATTTTAAGGCAAAACGGTTGTGTCAAGTTCTACCATTTAGTATTTCTAGGAAAAAAGGAGAATAGAATTCATTGACTATACCTGTTTTGTCCTAGGCAAAAAAGTATATTTTGTCAATTAAGACAACTGTATAAAATAGGTGACACCCTACAGTTTTACTCAAGAGAAATCTGATGCTTGGGAGTGAGTTGGTAAGTTTCTAAAATACTATTTGGTAGAGTTGGGATCTCAACTTAGATCTTCTTAGTAGCATGAAGATTTTCCTAGTAGTATGACTCTCTTTCCACAATAGACAGAGTAACACACCAGTAACATTTCTTTAGAAAAAACTTTACTTTTTGAACTTGGAGTGAAATCTCAGTTCTCTTTTCCCACATTATCTCCCACTTTTCACTTCTTCCTCCTGTCAGCTTCTTGTATGGAGCCTACAGCCCAGATTGTACTAATTCTGACCTTTCCACCACTCCATGAAGAGGGCAGTGGTCTCTCCATTAGAGTGGCACCTTCCATCCTCCTAAGCCTAATTGAGTCTAGTTTCCGATGTTATTCCTGTCTTGGCTTCCAACAGAGGCAGGAAATAGCCACTACTTTGGAAGAATCAAGAAGGCCTAGGCCACCAAGGTCCCCAACTGAATTAGCCTGTTAACTATTCTAACTGATTCTGGTTGGACGTTCTTGGTGTGGCCATAGAGTAGTAATTAGAGTCGTGAACTGCTGCTGATCACTGAGCCCAATTTCAATTTTTATGTAGCATCAGAGTAGTTATGTGTACCATTAAATACTCTTATGTATTCATATTAGATATAACAATGTCTCCAGTTTCTTAAGCCCAATTCTATCTTTATGCCTTATAGAATTCATTACACATACTTGTAGTTTATCCACCTTTATTAAACAAAAAAGCAATCTCTATTTCAGGACTATCCATACCAAATTTTATGAGGCTCGGGTGTTCACTCTTACTTTTCTGGGCAATTTTTCAAGGAAGGCTATACTGATTTCCTAAACAGGGATGAGTATTGTGTCAGAAGAGTCTTTCATTTCTTGAAATTGTGTGTTTGCCTAGGCAGGGTAGTAGTTTGTACCAAGATAATTTCATTAAGTTAAAAGACTGGAATGATTATCTGGCAATGTTGTTGGGAATGGGGCTTAGGTCCTTCATGCTTTAAGGTTATGGTAAGATTAAGTATTTGGGGAGTAGTCTATACTAAAGAACGGAGAAGGCAATGGCACCCCACTCCAGTACTCTTGCCTGTAAAACCCCTTGCTTGGATGGAGGAGCCTGGTAGGCTGCAGTCCATGGGGTCGCTAAGAGTCGGACATGACTGAGCGACTTCACTTTCACTTTTCACTTTCATGCATTGGAGAAAGAAATGGCAACACATTCCAGTGTTCTTGCCTGGAGAATCCCAGGGACAGGGGAGCCTGGTGGGCTGCCATCTATGGGGTCGCACAGAGTTGGACACGACTGAAGCGACTTAGCAGCAGCTATACTAAAGATGGCAAATAAATAAATCACTAGGAAAAAGGGTAGAGTTGAGAATTGGGGTCAGATTGTCAAGACTAGGGACAGAAATACAGGGTCAGGATTAAGAGAGGAGAATGCTGGGCTGAGAAGCAGATAAGGAAAACCATGCAAGCCAGGACAGCAAACCAGATGAGGTCAGGAACACAAGGAGAGGTCAGTATAAGAAGCAAGACCATCCTGGGCCTTATAAGCTAAGCATCTGACTCTGCTGGCCAGACACTTTGATAGCTCTCTGTCAATCCCAACTCTTCAGTGTTGTAGGTATATTTCTAAAAGATAATAAATTAGTATACCCCAGGTTTAGATTACCTCTATTTTTTCCTATTTGCTTTGTTATCTCTACCCATTGAAGCATTAATTTGCTTTAGGGAAAAGGCAAATAGAGCCTGCAGCAAAGAATCCATTACTTGGTTCATAATAAAAAAGCTAACACTTTGGAGTTGTATAAGAGCCTGTTTTTGTTGAGAGATTTTCTTGGAATTTTCAAAGGTGTTTTAAGACTTAATGTTACCAGAATCAAGTTTTTACTTTAAACCATAGAGGAGGCAGGGAAAAAGACAGGCTCAAAGGCCATTTCCTGCGGCATAGGAGAGGGAAATAGAAAGTTCTTCTTGACAGTGGGATTGTGGCGCATGAAAAGTGCTAGCTGAGGCTGAAACTGGTGATAAGGAAGGTAGGTAGAATTTCTGATCAGAATTCCCTAAGACCCAAGCAGGTGGCTTGTTCTCTGCATTCTTGTGCTGCCTAGAATGCATGCTGCTCAGGAGCTCACTGGTAGCATGGTGCTCCATTTAGCACATCACATGCTACATTCAAATCCTACACTTATCACTGTCATGATCAGACCTTCAGGAAATACTGGCTGAATAACTGCATGTGATGCACTGGATTAGAAATACTGGAGAGTCTTTCTCAGATAGGCCTGGGAAAATATTTGTTTCCTATGTTCTGTCTGGCTTTTCGTGGGTCCAAATGTGTTTAGATGTCTCAGAGTCCTGACTAGCAAGTAATCCAGATGGGAAAAGTGAAGTGACTCAACCCTGCAGAGAGCTAAGGGCAAAATGTCCAAGCTGAGACTAAAATACTGTCAACTAGTCCTTCATTGCTAAAGACAACCAAATTATGAAGACTATCTTAGTCCCTCAGTGAATTAAGCACACAGGCCACCTTTTCCACAAAATAGAAGTGTGAGTAGAAATACAGTGGAGTCAGAGACCAGCACCCAGGTAGCATGCGTTACGCTTCTACCGCAGAAAAACACAATGTGTGGGTCAGAGCCAGAGCACCACCACAAAAGTTCACAAAACTTGAGGCCCATATTCACCATGGTAGCAGGCAAAGAGACTGAGCAGAGACTGGAAGTCACTCCTGGAAGAGAAAACAGCAGCAGAGTGTGGGGCTGCTGACAGGGCTGGGATCTAGGTGACAGCACCAGAGAGGAGGCATTTGCGGAGAAGGGTTTCCCAAAAGTCTGCAAAGATACTTTGGTTATTTTGCCAACTCCTAAGGTGCTCATGTGTGGACTCTAAGGTTTGAGAAGGCTTAGCAGAGAAGAGCTGCTGGAAGACTGAAAGCTAAGTAGGATTTTCACAAGTGGTATAGTGTTGGGGGGAGGCTTTGGAGTTTGGACTCAGCCAAAATGAAGAGACTTCTGGAAACTGGCAATTCAGTTGAGACCCCAGGAACATCACAGCCTGGGAATAATGACAATGTGCTAGGAGTAAGAACAAAGTGCAATATACCTACTTTGACAAAATATAAAATGAAGTCTCAGGAGGATTATATTTGCCCTTATTAGAACAAGATCAACACCATTTAGAAGAAAGTAATTAAAAGATAGAAAGCATAGATGAAAAGCTGGAGAACTTCAACAGCGTAAGGCTCTAAAAACAACAACAAATGGTTATTCTGTAACTTCAAATTAAATTTTTATTAAATAGCTTTACTAGCAGAAGACAAAATTAGAAACTAAAAAACAGGGTAGTAGAAAATACCCAAATTGAAGCAAGAAGAAAAACAAGAGGACAGAGTTTAAGATATGTGTGGGACATGATCAAAAGGAGGGAAAAATGTGTAACTAGAGTCAAAGGGGGAAAAAAGAGAGTAGATGAAGAAGTGGCCGAGAATTATCTAAGGCTGACTGAAAGACATCAACTTACAGATTCAAGAAGCTTGAACCCACAGCAGAATAAGTACAAAGAAAACCGCACCTCAGTACAGCATGGTCAAACTGCTGAAAGAGACCGAATCATGAGAACAGGAAGGGTAAAGAGGCGCATTACTTTCAGGAGAATAATCAGACAAATAGCTGATTTCTTAACAGAAACCATAGAAGCCAAAAGACGATGAAATGATGTCTCTAAAGTGCTGAAAGCAAAAAGCTGCCAACCTAGAATGAACAAAATGAAAGGATACATTCTCAGGCAGACAAAAGCTAAGGTTACAAGTCAGCAATCTTTGGAACTGTTAAACAGACCTTTAACACATTAGAATGTTTTACCCTTTATAGTAATAGATAAACTCAATATAAATTTAAGTTATATATGTATGATAACTCATATGTATATATTTGTTAACATTCTCTTATGTATTCTAAACCAAACCCAGTGGTTAATCTACTGCTTTACATTTCAAAAGCATTATTATAGCTTAAGGCATTTGATCTCAATGTGATGAAATATGACGTGTGTGTATATATAGACATATAGTATAATGGGGGAAAACATCCTGCATCTTATCACCAGATTAAGAAATAGCCAACTAATTTTAATCAAAGCTGATTTAAAATTTGATATCACATTTTGAAACTTTTTAACTAGGTGTTGATTTATTCTTTCCCCATTTATATGGGATTTAGTTTATAGAGTAACTTTTAGGTGAATGATTCCATTTAATCTCTACAAAGACTCAAGATCTTACAGACTAGGAAGCTGAAGCTCAGAACCATTGGCTTGGCCATTAAGTCTATTCGGTTAGGACTGAGATCCAGACTTTCTCATATACCTTTTTACTATGAAAAGTTGTAGGGAAGACAGCAATGTCATAAATTCTCTGATGAGTTGTCATGATTCATAATTATATAATGCTTTACCTTTCCCACTCCAATGTTCTTGCCTGGAGAATTCCATGGACAGAGGAGCCCAGTGGGCTACAGTCCATAAGGTCACAAAGAGTTAGACATGACTATGAGCTACTAACACTTACCTTTCCGGAATGGTGATTAGTAGGGGACTTCCAGGGCAAAAATAAGAAGTGTAAGGATTAGTCTCTTAGATTTTTCAGGAATGATAAGCCTGTTTTAAAAGGGCACATGGCCTTCCCACAGTTGCTGAATTCCTGTAAGTGACATCTCAGATGGGTCCATGCAGGCCATCTATGGACTTCAGTGATCCAATCTCAAAGCTGGTTGTGTTCTTGAGAATGCTCATGGTAAATGACTGCCAGCTTTGGGATTGGAAGTCCCCATAAGGGAAAAGAAAGAGAGTTGCTGGCGTAGAGTGGGCAGGTGAGTCTAGAGAGGAGCGGGCTTGGGTTTCATGATGGCTCTCGTACCTTCACTGCACTACAAGCCTCAAGCTCCTTTAGCAGTGGGCATCCTGACCTTGCCCTTGCCCTAAGGGTGGGCTCGGGTGTCCGGCTGGAGGAGTCTGGGACTCCAGACACAGGAAGTTCACACTCATAGGCCCTTTGTGAAAGATGGAAGCAAGGTAGGAGGCCAGAGAGGAGTCCTGTGTCAACACCAAATAGAGGGCTCCTTCCTACCACTGGAGGAGAGGCAGAAACACTGGCTCAAGACTGACCACAGACAGAAAGCAGAGATCAGCTGCCATGGATGGCCTACAGGAACAGTGAGAAAGGACCACCTAGGTCAGCGAGGCCCTGCCTGGCATCATCGATAAAGAGCAGGCTGCCCCCAGGGGGGACGAGCAAGAGTGTGGGAGAAGGGGCTGCGGGAGAACACTCTCAGGGCCAGGACTTCAACCCCAAGCACCGGTTTCTTTACCATGAAGACACGTTTCCAAAGTTTTGACTTGAAGCAAATATATTCTCCTGTGGCAAATTTAACTTTCCTTGCTGATATCATGACATTAGGGAAATGGTTCCCCAAAGAGGTAATCCTGAGTAAAGTGGGCAGATGTGAAAAATGTTTGAGTCATGACTCAGCTGGTTAGACAAACCTGAGTGACAAGCACAATGTTGAGTCCAGAAAATGACTTTGCAGCAGTTTTCCAGCTCTGGGAGTTTCTGTATGGCATCAGTTGACTTGACCTTGTGAGCCATGGTTATTTTCTTCCCCTCCAAGGACTTGCTGAGGCCCACTTCCAGAGCTCTTTCTGCTGCTCTTGTCTGGGTCGGTGCTTCGGGTGCATCAGCCCACCTCGCCAGCAGGTGCTAGCATGTTTAGATAAGAATACGTGACATTTTCTAATGAAAAAATATGCTGTAGTAGCCCAGTTTTACAGTTGAGTAAGTTGAACTTTATATACCAGTTTTCTTAAAGAATGCCTTTTAATATGACAGCATGTGTTTCATTTAAGTTATGAAGTGTTTTTTTCTTTCCCCAGTTTTCTGTGGAAGTTTGGATCAGGGGATTTTTTCAGGGATGTTTTCAGCTGATTTTTAGGCAGAGTTATGATCCAGCTGAAGGTGGTATCTGATTATTAGCTTTTGTCACTGTGCTACTTAAGTAGTCCCTTATTTCTAAGGTAATGAACTGAGGTCTGTCTTCAGTAGATAAGGACAGGGGAGTTTCACTGCCCACACTTAAGTTACAGATGTTGGAGAGTGAAACAAAACTTTCAAGGTTGCGTACATGATGACTTTGGTATGCTCAATCTATGCTTCCTTTAAAATTCCTTTTTTGAGGACTGTGTACTTATTAACTCATTTGACCTT
Organism: Cephalophus harveyi; assembly: GCA_006410635.1. NCBI lineage: Eukaryota > Metazoa > Chordata > Mammalia > Artiodactyla > Bovidae > Cephalophus > Cephalophus harveyi. Next base: position 51,218 of record SJYT01078690.1, read on the forward strand.
CATTTTTAGTGGAGAAATGGTCGGAAGGAACGGCACAAGAGAAGAAAGCGGAATGTGTGAGAGAGCCAGAAAGAACATCTGCCATTTCCCTAGAGCCTAAACGGATGGAAAAATCGACGGACACAGAAGAGGATAACATAGCAGCGCCACTGTTCAGCAGCAAAACCACTCAGTTCCCGTCAGTCCAGGCCGACCTGGCCTCAGAGCCTGAGGACGCAAGCGAAGCACCCCGGGGCCCGTCCAAACCGACCAGCCCTAAGAATGCCACCCCACCGTCGTCACCGTTGCCAGCAGCCGTCACTCCCGAGTTTGCCTATGTCCCTGCGGACCCCGCCCAGTTTGCTGCTCAGATGTTAGGTAATGTTCCATCTGTTCATTCTGATCAATCTGAAATTTTAATGGTGGATGTGGCAACAAGTATGCCTGGTATTTCCGAGGAGATGCTGAGCTCGAAGGCTGCTGAAGAGAACGTGGTGGCCACTCCTAGTGTGTGTTCTGGCAAGATGGTAGCAGAACAGGTTGTGAGCGAAACATCTGTCCACGTACGTGTGGGCAGTAAGGCTGAATCACCAACGGCTTCCTCATTCCCCTTGCAGGGTGAACAAGAACCTCCTGCTTGTGACCATGCTTCTGAGGTCCCTTTGCAGGCTGACATTGAGGTGACATCCACCATGCACATAGCCTCTATCTATAATGATGAGCCTGTAATCGAAGGAGTTACTTATGTTGAGCAGTTACCAGAACAAATAGTTATCCCCTTCTCTGATCATGTTGCTCATCTTAAAAGCAAGGAGCAGTCACCACCACACAGTCCCATACTTGTAGTAGGCAAGACAGCCTCAGGCGGGTCTGCAAAATCTGTGGGTTCTGCAAAATTTGTGCAGTTGGAGAGTACAAAGTATGACTCCTCAGTCCATGTGGAGGCAGACGGCTCTACCAAAGCAGTGAGCTCTGAGAAATCTATGCACCTTGAAGTGGAGATCTTTGCGCTGGCCCCTGGCAGTGCTGGGCAGGAGTCCGGGGGAAACCCTGCGTCCCAGGAGACGGAGGTCAAACCCGCGCGCTCAGGGTCTGTAAGATCATCTAGTGGCCCCCAACCTCCTGTTCCAGAAGGTCTTTATGAACCAGAAATGGAACCAGAACAGGACGCAGCACCTTCCAACGAGGTTTGATGGAGCCAGGTAAGAAAATTACTTACAAAATTAAAAACTACACTTCTGGTGACATCTCTATTTCAGGTGACCATCTAGGTAGGCTCCCTGCAGACTGGTCAGAAGTCTTTCAATAGTACTGAAAATGCCAAACCTATTTAAATAAAGGCTTTGTTGTATTTGAGCTTTTACTCTCATGAGATGAGTGATTTTAAAGTGACATCACCACCGCTTGGCCTCAAACTTTGGTCATCGAGTGCTCTTCTGTTGTTTGGACATACTGTGTTGCGAAAGATGTTCGAGCCTGTTGTCAGGCACAAACGTGCTCATGTGATCTGGATACTGCTACGGCAAAACTGTAATCACGGGGTGTTGGTTTGAAATTTCTCACTCGTGAATGTAAAAGCGAATGGCAACAACGCACTTACCTAGGCGGTGGCATTAGAAACATGGAAGAAATGGTGGTGTGTTTGACTGCTTTCGCGCTGAGGGAGAGCTCTGCAAGCTGGTCTGGGGGGCCGGTTGAGCACTGCCGTCTTGCCTGGGGCTTCCCACAGCGGAGGGAGCAGCTTCATAGCTGGATGGAGAGGGGAAAGGTCAAGGTGAAGTTCTGTCCCCCAGGGGAGCAGGGTGGTAGTGGCAGCAGGAAGGATGGACGTGTCAAGGCTGGCTGGCTGGCTTCCATCATTACCCCAACAGGAGCCTAAATCAGCCTGCTTGCTTGGCTGCTGACCTGTCACTACCGCTCTCCTGTGACACAGACGCACCTTCTCACCTCCCATCTTGGCCTAGTCAATGGCCTTCAGTCCACCCGTCCTCCTCCTCCATCCAGACGAGTGCAGCGGCCCTTCTCCCTTGAGGTAGCTGGGACGTGCAGGGACCAACACCCCGCCATTCCTGCTGCAGAAGCGCTCTCAATCACGGCTCTTAGCAGAGTCAGAATGGTAAAGAGGTGTTAGCACAGCAGGTGTTTAGAGATGAAATTGTCTGGCAGTGTGACGGGGACTCTGCACAGCTGGAAAGGCAAGGGGCAGCGTTGGAGCGTAGCTTGTGGGGGCTGGCATTACTCTTGTGGCCTGGGCAGCGCTTCATCCCAAGTTACTGTTTTCAAGCGGCTTAGCTGCTTCCACAGCACTCAAGGTATTTCAGAGACCCCTGACGACTTCGCTCGTGCTTATCTTTAATTAGCTTCCCGAGGGATCAGTTTCAGGAGCCTGAAAACATAGCTTAATCATGTACATAGTGTCTTTTTCTTTCCTGAAGAAGGAAGAAAAAAAGCTGCACAAAGGCCATATATTGCTCTTCCGTCCCATCTTCTGGGACTCAGTTCTCCACAACAGCACTGGCTTCAAGTAGGCAACTCTAACCTGACATGATAGCATCCTTGGTGGAAGTGAATGGATGGCGCCCCAAGACCTTTTTTTTCTTCTCCCTTAAAGAGCCACTGTGCGAACACGCAGCCTTCTACTGCCACCTAGGACCTATAATTTCAAGTCTCGCCTAAGCCCGAGCAGTGCTCTCAAGTACTGAGTCCTAGATTATGTGATGTTTTGTGTGTGGTGACCAACTGCCTGCGAGGGCCCGAGATACCTGATTATGTGATCAAAAGATGGCACCTAGTGCTGAGTGCCGATTTCTCCTGAGAAGAATCATTATGCAGATGCATTAACTCTTTTCCCAGTGGCTTCACACGCTCTTAAGTTGATTGTTTTGGTGGAACTGGAAGTGCTGACTCTTCATTTCCTGAGGACCTTGGAGAAGCCAGGTCTAAAGTTAAGCTCCTGGAAACAGCAGCTTAGAATGAGACTGCTCCTCAGCCACAACCCTAGTGTCCCTGCCACTTGCTATCAAACACTGTTCTCATTTTCCAACTGTAGAGAATCTCTCTTCTTTCACACTACCAAACACAATTTATTTAGCCCTCTCTATAGCATGCTTTATGGCACATATTACTACAGCTGTTTGTTTATATGTTAAAAAAAAAAAAAAACATTTCTGTGCATAGCGCCTGATACAGAGACCAAACCTTTAACGCCTGCAAATTTTTTTTTTTGTAGCGATAGCAGCAAGCGAAGCAGGACAACCACCACCATATTCTAACATGTGGACCCTTTATTGTCTAACTGATATGAATCAACAAAGCCGCCCATCACCGCCACGTGCACCTGAGCCTTTCCCCCAGGCGACCCTCTATCTTTCTAATCCTAAGGATCCACAGTTTCTGCAGCATCCACCGAAAGTTACTTCTCCAACCTATGTGATGATGGACGACAGCAAGAAGACCAGTGCCCCGCCTTTTATTTTAGTGGGCTCAAATGTTCAGGAAGCACAGGATTGGAAGCCTGTTCCTGGACATGCTGTTGTTTCCCAGTCAGAGGCCGTGAAGAGATATGCCACAGTGCAAGTGCCCATTGCTTTTCCTGCAGAGCAGAAATTCCAGAAACACGTCCCCACCCCCCAGAATGCTAGTCCTCCTACAAGTGGACAAGATGTGCCCAGACCAAAAAGCCCAGTTTTTCTTTCTGTTGCTTTCCCAGTAGAAGATGATGTAGCCAAAAAAGGTTCAGGATCTGGTGACAAACGTTCTCCCTTAGGAAGTTACGGTATTGCTGGAGAAATAACCGTGACTACTGCCCATGTTCGCAGAGCAGAAACTTAAAACTGGCAGGTAAATTCTCCTCCTCGTGTACCTGAGCCTTAACACATTTGTGTGCGTTCTCGGCAATTTGATTTGTTGACCTGTAGACAAAGGTATTTCAAGACAGTGAGCTGAGTGCATGCCTGCCTGATGCCCAGTTACTAGTCAGTGCAAGGCAGGCCCCAGGGACACTCACCAAGGCTCTGGTGTCAAACGTGCACCAACCAGCTCATTTACCTTTGAACACCTAGTCCTGTGTCTAGCCCTGCAGAAGATGCCAAAGGGATGGAGTCACAAAAAGAAAGACAGTCTTATGTGGGCATTGTAATCGAGCTGGCAGGTTTAAGGGCGGGGAGGAGCAAGTTGAGCAATTCTAGAGGGAGCATACTTAGGAGCACTCGGTCCATGTGGTAAGTGTGCTCCCTCATACAGTGAGTAGTCAGAGCAGAACAGAGAGGGTGGAGACACATTCAAGAGCTAAGAAAGCAGCGTTAACTGTAGATAGTTTTATCCTCACAAATCAGTACATTTTTCTTCAACCAGTACTTATTACCACATACAGCGTCAGTCTCTCCTCCCCAACACGAGCACAGAGGTATTGATGCAGGCCCTCGTCTATTAGATGAGGTGTTGAGGTCCCAAGGAACTGGCCACGCAAGGAGCCCACAGCGTCCAAAGGCAGGAAAGAACAGACGAGAGACCCTTAAGGTGAAGTCAGATGGGAAGAGGGGACCTGCCTCCCAAATGAAAAGATGGGATTAAGAGTTCAGTGGGGAACCAGAAGACAGCACCTGAACTCCAGAAGCTTGATGTCAATTAGAGGCAAGTTCAAGTGGCATAATGACTATATTTAAGGAGGCACTGTTTTCAAAATACCTTAGGACATTTATTTACTCACACCCTTTGTAGACTTCCAGTGGAACTGTCCAAATGGCTGTCTTGAGCATGAGATGCCAGGATATTTTAGTGCACATGCACAGGTAACATTAGTTATGAGCTTAGCAGAGCAGGAGCATAGGACTTGCATTTCTGATCATCCACTCATTTTACATGTTCAGTTGTATGAATAAACAATTTACTGTTTACATTATTCCTAACAGATGCCGAAAATGACATTGTTTGAGTCGACGTTCAAGGTGGAGTCTGCCACCCAGCGCACTATATCAATAAACTTCATGCAAGCATAAAACCTTGTCCTCTTGCTTATTTTGTAACTTAGGGGGTATAGAAACAACACAACCAGGTCTTAAGCACACATTGTAAAAAATATAAATGTATATATTTCCACTCGAGCAGTTTTCTAGCAAGGTTTCCAGTTACTCATGCCCTGGCATTCACACCGAGTGAACACAGTGGCGCCATACTCATCTACTGTACTTACCCAGAAGACAGTGCGAACTCTGGCACCACAGGGACTTCTTTGGAAGGACACTCTTGACAGTTTAGGATCACACGAATTGCAATTATGAGTATGTTTGAAAGTTTAAATGAAACCACACTGTTTAGAACATTCTAAAGAAGCCTTTATTTGCATCAGGTAGATTATTTCATTATAACACTTGTTAACTTTGAGACAGCCATTGAAATAACTTACTGGCAGTTAACCTAAGGCCCCTAGGAGCAAAATCTCAGTCTGGGGTTGGGGAGATAAATACCATATGATTAATGTACCCCAATTAAAGGGGCAAAGCTACTGTACAGTAGGTCTCTGTACATATCTTAAGTACACAGGTGCCTTGAAAACCTGAAATGCACAAGACCTCCTTTTATATAGTTTGATATTTATAATACATGAATACAACTGAGTTTCCCTGGTGGCATTTGCCACTGGAAGTTGAAGCATTTAAAAAGGTTGGTCATTATGTTATGATGGTGCCTAAAACCTCTATTTCTATGGTACTTTTGTGAATTGCTAGGTTTTATACATATTTTCAAACATACAATTCAAACACCTTTTAATTTTAATGACATTAATTATAGAAAATTGTAAAAGTAAATTCAGAGTACTAAAATAAGCAAATGAAATACCTTTTCCAGTTTCGAATTTTCAAATTAGGAATGTCTCTTCTCAACATTCAGGCATTTTTTTTTTCTTTTTAGGGATAAAGTGAAGTCGCTCAGTCGTGTCTGACTCTTTGCGACCCCGTGGACTGCAGCCCACCAGGCTACTCCGTCCATGGGATTCTCCAGGCAAGAATACTGGAGTGGGTTGCCATTACCGTCTCCAGGGGATCTTCCCAACCCAGGGATCGAACCCAGGTCTCCCACATTGCAGGCAGACGCTTTAACCCATGGGAGGGAGCAAAATTGAGAGGATTAGTATAAAGAAAAGCCATCTTTTCAATGTCTTTACAAAATGACATACAACTTCTCTATATTTGAGCATATAAACCTTGTATAGGAGAATTTTAAACATTTCAAAGTTAAATCTAAAACATTCAAGCATGACAGCATAAAAATATTCAAAATAACTTGATTTGGGTTACTATATAATTCCATAAAGCTAAAGTTACATTTAGGTATAAACCTTCAGTAAATATGGCAACAGCAACCATCGAAAGCGTATTTGCCAGCAGTTTCCCATACCTCTGTATAAAACAGTATTCCAAAGAAGCATGACCGGATAGCAGAATTACCCATTTTTCCTAAGACTTTCATCACTGGTATCACCCTGTACCCCACTTCTGTTGGGTGAAGTGCAAGTTATCATGAGAGGGTTTTTTCCATTTTTTTTAAAAGATGAGTAGAAACCAAGGAAGAAAATTTTAAAACATAGGTTTAAGACTTATCTGCAGATGAGTCAAAACGCCCCAACTTGTCTACATTTTAATAAATGTCAGGCAAATTGAAGTAGTTTCTGTCCCAGTAGCTGCCTGAATAAAGCCAGTCCTGGGCTCCGCTGTAGGGATTAGGGCCTTGATGGAACCACCTGTTAAGACAAGATTTACAGGGGAAACTGTTTGCAATCACAGGATCCTCACTGCTTCACCAGCTTGCAGACTCCCCTACTGCAGCGATTCACTTCATTCTGTGAGCTAGAGGTTTCCAAGAAGACTTAAGAAGTGTTTTTAGAGAGCACTTACGTAGAACAACGGGCTTCCCGGGTGGCTCAGTGGTAGAGAATCCGCCTGCCAGTGCAGAAGACACGGGTTCAATCCCTGACTTGGGAAGATCCTCTGGAGGAGGAAATGGCAACCCACTCCAGGACAGAGAAGCCTGGTGGGCTGCATACAGTCCATGGGGGCTTCAAAGAGTCAGACATGACTGAGCATGCACCCAGTCATGCTCAGAATATGTAAAACAATATTCTGAAATGTGTAATAAGACCACTTGAAAGATAAGGATTTTCCATGGCATTCAGTAACGGTATCTAATTGTCCACCGCTTACCTTCCAGAATAAAGCAGCATTTAAGCAATGAGGAATAAGGAATCAGGGTGAGGAGACTTTTACAGTCTACCTACAGTAATAGGAAGGTGCCTGATTCAGAGTAAATCTCCCCACCCCAAAATACTACTTCCATTTCACAAATGAGCTCAATGTCAGAGAAGTTAAATAACTTGCTCAAGCTAACCATGATATCAAATAAGCCTTTTTAAAGATCATCATTTTCCAAATATACTATGTTCACATAATCCACTGAAATTAATCTGGCCCACATCTTCCTGGATCTCTCTTTTCTCCATACTAATGTAGATTTATAGGCTGCATCTAGCTTCTAACATCCTTACCCATCTGATCAAACTCTAGAAAGAGCTGCCCTAATTTTCTTGCCCTTTAAAAGACAATTTACCCATTTCCTAAATATTCCCAGCTTTCTTGAGGTAATGGAAATGCAAAATTACTTCTTCAAAAGGTTCAAATTTCAATTTGTGTAACATTTTCTAGTAACATTTAGTTTTTCAGAGTAATATTTATAAAAATAGTTTCATGTCTGTCATTCTTTCCAAATAAATTGCCTCAAAAATATTTAACAATTAGAGTGAGGTGAGATAACTCCCAGGTGGTCCCTGTTCACCACTGCAGCAACACTAAAAGCCCCAAGACAGAAAACGCGCTTCAGATTAGGCTAATTCCTTGAAGGCTGAGAAAGTAAATGCCCATTAGGCCCAAATTTCTAAATTAGTACATAAGTTATTTGGCTTTGGGGACTTTTCCCTAATTAAAAAATTTTAAAGTCAAACATCAATATCAAATATTTATCAAGATATATGTTTCTCAAGACTTTGGTAACCACGCTGAAAACACTTTAAGGATTTTTCTTTGATCAAAGTCACAGAATTTTTGCCTAAATGAAGCATACAGTTTCACTCCTTTTGGTCTCACAAGTCCAAGCAATAAAAGCACTTTTGTAATCAGGCTTAACAAAATCCAAGCACTTCAGAAAATCAATCAAATCAAAATCAAGGTCATCAAAAATGACTAAAAATTAACCAAGCCTCAGGTCTGCACCACAGGACTTCCTCCATACAAAGTGGACAACAGGCAAGTCACGTGCAAAGAGACCACAGACCAGGAGATTCAATAACAAAGGACTTTTGGGTTCACACACAAGCTGCTGAAGGCCATGTCTGCAGGGCCTCCCTGTGCGGAGCACTTGTTCTTGGGAAGAACTGGAACACAGCACGGAAGACAATCAGGTCTGAGGATCTGATACTAACAACTAGAGTTTCTCTCAGTGTCTGGTCTTCTCATTTCCAGCACTCAGGTCTGGAAACCTCTGCTGCTGTCAGCATATCCCCTCCACAAACAGAAAACTCCATGCTGTCTTTCCAAAGTCAAACACTTTAGACAAGCATGGGCAAAAACAGAGGGGATGGGGAGATGTCTTTGTTGCCTTTAGTCAATGTTTCTAAGAATCCATGAGTCTATGTCAGTAATGTGTGTTAGTCAATGACTGACGTGTGTGTGTTAGTTGCTCAGTCGTGTCCAACTCTTTGTGATCCCATGGACTGGAGCCCACCAGGCTTCTCTGTCCATGGAATTCTCCAGGCAAGAATACTGGAGTGGGTTGCCATTCCCTTCTTCTGGGTGTCTTCCTGACCCAAGGATCAAACTTGGGTCTCCTGCATTACAGGCAAATTCTTTACCATCTGAGCCACCAGGGAAGCCCCATGTCAGTAATACAACATTCTATAATGTAATCAGTAATACAGCATTCTACATAACATTCTAGAACGCTGTTAATTCTGCATGATGCTCTTACTGGGGGAAGAGAGGGCTTCACCACCTTCTGTGGCATCATCACCCACCTTCTCTTCAAAGCCGTGTCTCTCACCAGTCCCACCCCTTCCTCTCCACATAACCCCACTTGCTAAGGTCTCTGGGCTGTTCTCAGAAAACAGCGCAGGCTCACAAGCAGCCATTTTCATGTGCAGTTTAAAGTCTGAAAAATCCCAGAGCTTGAACTTTTTTCAAATGACTGAAACTGGTATCAACATGAAAGCCAGCTTTTAGTGTGGATGAGTTTGGGACAGGTTATAGTAAGTTTCTGGGTCTGATTTCCAAGGACTGGTTTCAACTCTCCCCTGCAAAACACATCCCTTTATAAGCTGCACAACCTCCACCCTGACACAAACTGAACCCAACTGCTCAAAAGCACATTATCAGCCAGGAGAAGACCCAGTCAGCGAACACCACCTCTCACCCCTAATGGGAAAGGGCTCCAAGCACATATTCTTTTGACCAAGGGTCAGCAGCATCATTTTTAAGGTCTGTATATCCATATAAGAACTATGGATGCTAAGTGACAGTAATAGAAGAAGCATGTGTTAAGGCTCCAAACTGGAGCTCACAAATCTAGCTTCCAGTTTTATTTCCAGGCCACCACAGAGCTGTCCAAAGCTCGTTGCTTTCTGAAAGTAAGACTTCACCCAACAGCAAACATGCTTACTGGACTTTCGCTTACTTCGCACACTTGAAAATGTGGTCAGAAAAATAAAGGAGTTAATTAGAAATACAGCACAAAGTGGGCTTTCTGCAAAAGAGACTAAAAATAATGATAAAAATTTATCAAGTCTTTTCAGAAGGGATTGCAGTAAAGCAGTGTGGTTTTGGTTTTTGTGGCTCTTTCTAATCATGGTTTGCACGGTGTACATGTCCTTGAGCAACTCTCTCAAATGACATACAACCAGCGTTTGTTTTTTCACGTACAAGGGGATTTCTAGACTAATGGCTTTCCAGAGGTCCCCCGGCTTCGGCCTGTGCGCGGGTGGAAGAAGGTGAACCTCGATGCTCAGCCCTTATCCTACCCCCGCGGCTCTGTGGCCCTGTGCTCTGTATTTGCAAATTCTTCGTAGGTTCATTGGCAAGAAAGATTTTGATGCTAACAAAAAAAAATCCCAAAACTGTTGGACTCGATGATACCTCAGATCATTCCTAGTTCTAATAAAGGTATAAGACGCCAAAGGGGCTACCAAGTAATATCTACTAAACTGGTTGTGAAATTATGCCCACACTGGCTCTGAAATTTACTTAACAACTCTGAATAATGGGACAATGGTTTCTATTATATAAGTGTAAAAAAATGTTTTTGTTCTATTCCTGTTTATAAGAGATTCTATTACTCAACCCAAGTGACTAAGTAACTCCTGATTCTTTTGAAAATTTTTCAAAACTTGCACAGTTTACTGCCCAGTTTCTGATTCTTAATGGAATCCAAGATGTCACTTTAACAAACTGTATTTATGTGTTTGGTAAAGGCATTGTCTAAATATCCTTGGATCCATGATATATGTATAAAAAAGCTCCTATAATTTACTCAAACAAACAACTCTGAGCCTGTTTCATACCGAAATCTGTAACTCTACTTTCCCTCTTACAGAAGGGACAAGTGTTTTGCCGGATAAGGAAGAGAGTTTGCTTAACTGACATTGACCTGTGTGAACTGTATAGAAATATTTTAACCTTAATTTCCAAATAGTCCTTTTTCTTTGCACACGTGCAGCCCTTTCAGCTTGAACTTTCAGCTTGAACTTGGTCAAAGGAAAGGACTTTTCTCTCAGGCCTGGGGGCAACTCGCAGAGTGCGGTGAGCCCCGCTCTGTAGTCCACACATCTGCCAGCCCCCCACCTCCATCCACCCCAGCCCCTCGGCGCACCTCGTCTTCCAGTCCTCCTCCGACTTGGACCTGTTCTTGCGGGCCGCTCTCTGCTTCTCCTCGAGTCGCTTTTTTTCTTCACTAGCTTGATCTAGAATCAGCGTAGCAGAGAAAAAACGGTTATTGTACGAGCAGAGGCCACCCGGGACAGCACCTGGCACACTCACTCCATGGAGGCAGGTGTTAGCACAGCCGCCCTTTACCAGAACACAAGCCCCACAGTCACGGCATGGCAAAACTTAACACTGCCCCAGGCCGGCGAGAGGTGACGCTGGCATCCAGGACCTCTCACCTCCTTCCACAGCCTCCGTGTTTACCCAAGGAGCCTGCTTATTCTGAAGGCCTCAGAGGTCATGCTAAAATGCTTCCCTGATGGTCCAGAGGCTCTGCACTCGCAATGCAGGGGGCCCGGGTTCAATCCCTGGTCTGGGAACTAGATGCCATAGGCCGCAACTAAAAGATCCCCCCGTGCTGCAACTGAGATCTGGCAAATAAACAAACGTGTGCTTCGTCCCTTCAGTCATGCCTGGCTCTGTGCAACCCTATGGACTATAGCCCGCCAGGCTCCTCTGTCCATGGGATTCTCCAGCCGAGGATACTGGAGTGGGTTGCCATGCCCTCCTCCAGGGGATGGATCTTTCTGTCCCAAGGATCAAACCCGAGTCTCCTATGTTTCCTGCGCTGGCAGCAGGCTCTTTACCACTGGCATCACCTGGGAAAAGCGTAGGTTGCTCACTCGTGTCCGATTCTTTATGACTCCAAGGACTACAGCCCGCTAGTCTCCTCTGTCCATGGGATTCTCCAGGCAAGAATACTGGAGTGGGTTGCCATTCCCTTCTCCAGGGCATCTTCCTGACCCAAAGATAGAACCCAGGTCTCTTGCATGGGCAGGGGAATTCTTAACCATCTGAGGCACCAGGGATGCCTTGTGTTAACACCTAAAATGCTAACATGTAAGATGCTTGTGTGAACATATAAAATGTTATGCCCTAACAGACTAAAATGCAGAGAGTGACTGGGAGTAAGGCAAACCATCCTCCTCAAAGAAATCCACCTTCCCTGGAGCCGCCAGGCACGTTACCTATCTCCCCGTTCTCCATGGCTCTGATGTCGGGCCGCAGCCTGCAGTCTGTCTTAGGAATCACGCTCTCCATCTCCTTGTCTACTTCATTCAAAACCATTGCAAAGCTAGTGAAATTGTACATCTAAAAAGAAGAAAATGTTCCAATTAACATGTACTGGAGGTTAGTGCAGAATGAAACCCCGAGGCCAGAAGATTCAACAGGGAGCCCCCGCTCTTTCCTAGGGTGATGACGGCCGGCCTCTCTGCGCCCTCACATCTCCATGTTTTCTCCCAGGTCTGTGCCAGCTGTGGGAGTCTGTCTCAAGGAAACCCCTCAGGTGACATTCACCACCATCACCTCCAGGGAGAACTACGAGTGAAACCAACAGTCTCCATTCACATGGAAAGTCTCACTTGGTAGATCTGGCTGCATCACCACGTACTTAAAGAGAGTCAGTCTTACTCCTCAGTAAGTACAGAGGAAGCCCCTCAAAGGCCCACACCCGTATGTATGGAGGAAGCCCCGCAAAGGCCCACCCGAGGCACCTCGGCCAGACACCCGGAGGCCTGGGAACCACAGAGGGATGGCGGAGGAGCAATTCGATGACCCGCCTCTCAGCCCCGCCCTCCTCCTGGTTCCGTCCAGGCCGGGGAAAGAGCGCCGTCAGATCAAGTAAACAGGAGGCCTTACCTGGGCTGAGTTCGGAGGCCGCGGGGCTATCCGCCACAGGAGAACGCTCCCGGGGATGACGAACACGCTCTCGGAATCCGGCATCGGCATTTCATCCGACTCCTCAGAAGCACTCACCTGGAGAACCAACAGAGGAACGCAACTGAAATGCTTTGAAAAGACTGTGCTTACGACCATGAATATTCACTAGAAGGTCTGATGCTGAAGCTGAAGCTCCAATATTTTAACCACCTGATGCAAAATGCTGACTAACCAGAAAAGACCCTGAAAAACTGAGGGAAAAAACTGAGGGCAAGAGGAGAAGGGGGGCAGGGGGCGGCAAAGGATTCAACAGTTGGATGGCATCACCGACTCAATGGACGTGAGTTTGAGCAAACTCCGGGCGTTACTGAAGGACAGGGAAGCCTGGCGTGCTGCAGTCCATGGGGTCGTAAAGAGTTGAACATGAGTTAGGGACTGCCCACCACCAACAAACTGTAAAATCAGCAGTTTCCATCGTGCAGCATTAGAATGTAACCCCATGAGTGCCAGGGCACCGTGACTTTCTCATTCTCACGTCCTCGCCTTTCGATCCAGGCCAGGAAGCATGTGGCTCGGGTGACTGAGTCCATGCTGTGAGCCTGTGAGCCTGTGTTGCGTCATTTTTAGGGGCTATGAGCAAAAAGACATTACCATCACCACCGTCGTCATCATGCCTTCACTGTCGTGTTTTAATATTCTTAAAGCTTTTTTTAAAATCCAAAATAACTCATTTAAGTAGTTCATGGAACATTATGAGGGGAAGAAAAGGTTAAATTCTTGGAGCATTTAACTAAATTTATCAATGACCCAAACCAGCAGGGATCTTGAAAGTATTCAATCGAAAGACGTTAGGCTAAAAAAGAAAGCAGCATTTCCACTGGCTGCCCGCTCCCTCCCCTTCCCCAGCAGAGCTATGCCAGCAGCTCTCTGTATATTTAGTCCTTACATAACTAGCCCCATAACGTTTTATATATAAAGAATTTAAGCCTTTGGAAAGTGAAGTCATATTCCCAACATCATTGTTACCAAATCTAGAACTACTGGCTGAGACATGGAATTTTAAAAACAGCAACAAAGAGGGGACAACACTGGTAACAAGCTTCGCCTGGCATCTGAATATCCTCAGGAGCATCAGAAACCCACAGTGGCCGAGGCCCTGGGAGGCGAGACTAGACACGGGGAGAGCGTGAGGGTGCCTCTCCAAGGGGCAAGGCCCTTCTGTCTACAAAGATTGACCGGGGCTTTATGGAACATGAGGGAGATTTTCTGGAATTTCCCCAATGCCTTCTGCTGTACTGAACCCCACTTCTGTAAGGGGAGAGCGAGGCTCTGCCTCTTGCAAGCAACACAGCGGGGCGAGGGGAGCCGGGAGCAGAGAGCCAGGCTGTGATGCTCAAAGAGGATGGGACCTGGGCTGTCTTCACCCGGGGCCCCCGACCTCTGTCAACTGCTCTGACACGAGGGTGCAATTACTGTCTCCATTTTACAGATGAGGCGCTGTGGCAGAGAGAGGGTAGGGATCTGCCTGAGATCAAACCGCTCAGAAGCGGGGGAGGCAGGATTCCAAGCAGAGCTCATGCTCTGATCCCCGATGCCCGTTACTGGAAAACAACCAGTCCTCCAACGCTTCCTGTCCAAACAGGTGCAACCTCTCTCTGGCTCAGACTCCACTGAGCAGTCCAGCCGCCCAGGGTCCTGCGACAAGAAGCTGTGGCCTCACAAGCGGAGAGTCTAAGGTTGAACTGTCCCGTTAGGAGGAAGCTTCCTAAGAGGAGGATGGCCGTCCAGCAACGATTCCCTTAACTGCGATGCTCTCAGCTCCCGGGATCTCGGATACAGAGGAGGGCAGTAATACTGCTGTCTGCATGAAAACCCACGTGATTATTCTGGGTGTAATTTCAGATATTCAGAAGAGCTCAATTGCTAACGCACATAAACAGAAAGGAGAGTAAGAATATTTGTCTAAGATGAACTCCAACTTTCCAAAGCGACGTGAATTCAACACCGTGTGTGTAACTGCATAGCACACCCATACTCCATGGGAGAGTATCCCAAGCATTCACTAGCAAGTCTGATCATCTGTTCATTACTGTATAGAACATGCAACTCTGCTCAATGTTATGTGCCTGCCCTGATGGGAGAGGGGCTTAGGGGAGAACCGATATATGTATATGTATGGATGAGCCCTTTGCTGTTCACCTGAAACTGTCACACTATTGATAATTGGCTATATGAAAGTCACTCAGTCGTGTCTGACTCTCTGCGACCCAATGGACTGTGGCCTGCCAGGCTCCTCTGTTCACAGGAGTTCTCCAGGCCAGAATACTAGAGTGGGTAGCTGTTCCCTTCTCCAGAGGGTCTTCCCAACCCAGGGATGGAACCCAGATCTCCCACATTGCAGGCGGATTCTTTACTGTCTGAGCCACAGCAAAGTCCAAGAATACTGAAGTGGGTAGCCTATCCCTTCTCCAGCAGATTTTTCCGAACCAGGAATCCAACCAGGGTCTCCAATTGGCTTTAGCCAATACAAAATGTTTTTGGTGTTAAAAACAGCAACAAAAATAAAAATTAAAAAAAAAAAAAAGGTCAAGGAGAAACATCACATGCATGGGCACCAAGTATAAAAGGTAACACTGTGACCCACTATCAGGCCACCATCCAGGGATCCCCTCGATACCATCTTCTGGGATTGTTTACCTGTTTGCTGTTCTTCTTCTCTTCAGTATTTTTCTTATCATTTTTTTTGTAAGCATCAAACGTGGCTGGGTCAACACTGTACAAACATTCTGTCCATTTCCCGTAGAGGGCACGGAGCTTCTTTTTGCTGCCAAGAGAAATCGATGTTGAGCCAACAATTAAACCAGTGTCTCAGGGTAGCTGAATATTATCATAAATTGAAAGTATTGGTCGCTCGGTCATGTCCAGCTCTTTGCAACCCCATGGACTGTAGCCCACCAGGCTCCATGGAATTCTCTAGGCAAGAGTGCAGTGGGTGGCCATGCCCTTCTCCAGGGGATCTTCCAGACCCAAGGACAGAATTTGAGTCCCCTACATTACAGGAAGACTCTTTGCAGTCTGAGCCATCAAGGAAGCCCGTCTTTTCATAAATAAAGATGCTTATGAATCAGATTCTTTAAAGAAATAGATATTTCTTGCAGAAGAGTTTTTCAATTTACTGAAATGCTGTTTCCTAGATAATGGTAGGAAACCTAAACAGCATGTTAAAAAGCAGAGACATTACTTTGCTGACAAAGGTCTGTCTAGTCAAAGCTAAGGTTTTTCCAGTAGTCATGTATGGATGTGAGAGCTCGACTACAAAGTAAGCTGAGCACCAAAGAACTGATGCTTTTTAAGAACTGATGCTTCTTCCAACTGATGTTGGAGAAGATTCCTGAGAGTCCCTTGGACTGCAAGATCAAACCAGTCAATCCTAAAGGAAATCAGTCCTGAATATTCACTGGAAGGACTGAAGCTGAAGCTCCGATACTTTGGCCACCTGATGCAAAGAACTGACTCATTGGAAAAGACCCTGATGCTGGAAAAGATGGAAGGCAGGAGGAGAAAGGGACAACAGAGGATGAGATGGCTGGATGGCATCACCGACTCGGTAAGTTTGAGCAAGCTCCAGGAGTTGGTGATGAACAGAGAAGCCTGGTGTGCTGCAGTCCATGGGGTCACAAAGAGGCAGACACGACTGAGTGACTGAACTAACAGCAGATTTTCTTTTTCTTCTTTTTAAAAATTTTTTTGGCTGAACCACGCAACATGTGGAATCTTAAGTCTCCCAACCAAGGATCGAACTGTGCCCCTGCAGTGGAAGCATGCAGTATTAACCACTGGACCACCAGGAAATCCCGGTGTTGGCAGATTTTAATAACAACACTTTACTTAGTGAACGACACCTATACTAGTCAACATTTAAAATGGAACTTTACCTTTTATCTTGAATGTAGCCTTCAACTTTGTGTAATTCTTTACCAAAAAGGCCGCACGGCTTAAAATTCAACACGCATTTGTCCCCAGTCCTGTAAAGGAGACAGTGAGCTCGGGTTACTGTTCAACACGGAAGCAGCAGCGGAGAACAGTGACTCTCTGGCAGCGCCTGCTGTTTACTGATTTTCTAACTCACACCAGGCTCCACACAGAGAGTATCACAATTAATCCATAATCAGTACTAAACCCACCACAACGGAAGAGCAAGCAAGGTCCATAAAAAATTAAGTGAGTTGCTGCTATGGAATGAATGTCTGCCTACCCCTCGTCCCAATTCATATGGTAAAGCCTCGTCACCCATGTAAGGCTATTTGCGGGTAATCCAGTCCCTAAGGGTGGAACTGAATGGATGCATGCTCTTTGAATAAGAGACTTTGGAGGGATGATCCCTCCCTCTGCCATGCGAAGATTTGAGAAGATGGCCAACTTGAAACCAGGAAGAGGGCCTTCCCCCAGCACTGAGTCTGACGCCACCCTGACCTGGGCCTCCCAAGTCTCCAGAAGCCTGAGCTATAAATGCTGACCTTGAAGCCACCCGGCCCACCGTGTTCTGTCCCCACAGCCAGAGCTGACTAGGGCACGGGCCTAGGCTCACAGTAGGATCTGAATCCACCTCTTTCCAACTCTCCTGTCCCTCCTGTCACCTGCCCCCATGTGAACAAAACAAGCTAAACGGTGTCAGCCAGATGAGCTGAGGGAGGCAGGAATGAAGATTCCCTGAGGCTGCCGAAGCTCCGAGTTCACCAGTCTTCCATAATTAGAGACTTAAACTCTCTTCATTAAGGACTTCCCTGGCGGTCCAGTGGTTCAGCATCCAAGGCAGGGGACATGGGTTCGATCCCTGGTCCTGAATATTCCACATGCTATGGGGCAACTTAGCCTGGGAGTCCAGCTACTAAATCCTGTTCATTAAATGGACTGGCTTTTATTTACCACAGAGTTACACTGCCTGGTTCTTAAGTTGTCATTAGACTCTACTAGAATTTTTTTTTTAATTTATCCACATATACAGGACTTTTAAAAATGCTTTATACATATATTCTTGGCCGAGCTGCATAGCTTGTGGAATCTAAGTCCCCCAGTCAGAAATTGAACCCAGGCCTTCCACAGTGAGAGTGTGGAGTCTTAACCACTGGACTGCCAGGAAACTCCTTGCAATAATGCATTGCACTTTTTTTCTGGCCACACCACATGCCATGTGGGATCTACATTCCTGGACCAGGGATCAAACCCAGGCCCCCTTCGTGGGAAGTGCGAAGTCTTAGCCACTGGGCCGCCAGGGATGTCCTCTACCAGAACTTTTACAGAAAGACTACCAGACCCCTCTGATGCAAATGAAGGGATGGGGACGATGAACCATCTCACTTGTGGTTTGTGATCTCCACGTTGCCGTATTGCTCAATCCAGAGCTTTCCCACGATGATGTTGTGCACACAGCACGTAGGATTCGTCCACGTATATGCTTCATTGTGTCTAGAAAACAAAAAGAAAGCCAAAGCCCAGACAAAGAAGTGAGAAGTGTTACTCTGTTTAAAAAGCACATCTGCCTCAAATGCCGTGACTCAGGATAACCCATCAGACTGCTGGAGAGCACTCAACTCTAAGACTATAAAAACTGCTGATGTTAATCCCAGTAAAACAGGTATCATCTGGTTAATTCTTATTGTTTCTTAAAAGGATGCAAAAACTTAAAAACAAAACAAAACTATGCTTCTACCAAACTCCAAATTAAACTATGTACATAATCATCTTAAGCCTTCAAAAGTTTGGTGAAAACATAATAAAGTTAGAGGTAGAAAAGAAAAATGGTCTATTTCGTGCTTTCTAGCTTGCCAAAGGGAAAAACTTGTGTGAGTAAGTTCCAATTTTACACATTCTTTGCTTTTGAAAACACTCGTTTTACATCTTCGCACATGTATGCTTAAATGTATTTTTAATTCACAAGCAGTAAAATTCACTTTTCTTGGTGTCATCTAGTTCTGTGAGCTTCAGTGCATGTGTAGACCATTGTAACTAGTACCACAACCACAAATTCCATCACACCCTCCACAAATTTGCTCATGCTGACCCTCTATGGTCAGACTTTCCCTCACCTGGAATTCCTAAACAACTCATCTGTTCTCCATTGCTTTTTCTAGAGTGTCATATAAATGGGATAATACATCATGTCACCTTTGAGATTAGCTTCATTTGTATAATGCATCTTAAATTATATGTATCAATACTTTGTTCTTATTTCTGAGTAGTACTCTACTATATGAATGTATCACAGTTTAACCATTTGGGTTTCCCTGGTGGCTCAGAGGTTAAAGCGTCTGCCTGGAATGCGGGAGACCCGGGTTCGATCCCTGGGTTGGGAGGATCCCCTGGAGAAGGAAATAGCAACCCACTCCAGGACTCTTGCCTGGAGAATCCCATGGAGGGAGGAGCCTGGTAGGCTACAGTCCATGGGGTCGCAAAGAGTCAGACACGACTGAGTGACTGCACTTTCCTTTAACCATTTATTCCCTGAAACATGCTGGGTTGCTTTCAGTTCTTGGTGATTATAAGTAACACTCCTATAAACATCTGGGCACGGGTCTTTGTGAAAATGCACCTCTGTTTCTCCAGAGTAAATGCCTATGAGTAGACTGCTGAATCAACTGGTTAACAGAAGGTCGACTCTGTAAGAAACAGCCAGACGGTTCTCCAGAGTGGTCTACTCTTTCACCAGATCCCCCAGTAATATATGAGATGTCCGGCTGCCCTGCATCCTAGTCAGCACTCGATATTGTCGGCTCTAAAAATTTTTTATTTAAAAAAATAGTAATAAATAAAAAATTTGATTTTAGACATTCCAATAGATGTGTAGTGGTATCTATGATTTTAATTTTGCATTTCTCTAATGACTGATGCTGCTGAGCGTGTTTTTGTGTGCTCATTTGTCATTCATATATCTCTTTGGTAAAGTATCTGTTCACATCTTTTGTCCAATTTCTTACTGGGTTGTCTGTTTTCTTACTGTTTTGAGAATGCTTTATATATTCTAGATACAAGTCCTTTGTTGATAAATGATTCACAAATAATGTTCATCCATCTCTAACTTCTCTCTTTGTTCTCTTAAGAGTGTTTTTCACTAAGCAACAGATTTTTATAAAATCTAATTTATCAATTTTGTTTCTTCTAGATTATCCTTTGGTATTATAAGATATCATTGCATAACCCAAAGTCATAAACATTTTCTCCTGTTTTCTTCCAAAAGCTTAAAGCTGTACATTACATTTTAGCCTATGATCTATGTTGGGATCATTTTTGCTTAGGATGTGAGGTGTAAGTTGAGGTTCATTTTTTAACACATGCATGTCGATTTGTGGAGAGGACTACCCTTCATTACTGAATAGCGCTTTCTTTCACCTTCATGAAAAATCAATGGACCATGTTTCTGTGGGTCAGTTTTTGGATGCTATTCTCTGTTCCATTGACGTATATGTCTGTCTTTCTGTCAATACAACAGTCTTGATGGCAACAGCTTCACTGTAAAGTCTTAAAATTAGGAGGTAGGAGTCTATCATTCTGTTCTTCCTTTTCAAAACTATTTTGGCTACAGTGTTTCATTTGTCTTTCCAAATAAATTTTAGGATCCACTATCTCTTGATCTACCAAAATTCATCCTAGGACTTTTAAATTTGGATTGTGTTAATACAGTTTATAGATCAATTAAAGGAGAACAAACATATTAATTACATTAAGGATTCCAAGTACAGTGAGGCATGGGAGACTCTCCATTACTCAGATAGTCTTTGATTCCTGTAACCAGGGTTTCATAGCTTTCAGCCTGTGGATTCTGTACATATTATCTTTATTCTGCTATTGAGTCTATCCCAGCTATTACATTTGTTATTGTATTTTTTCAGTACTAAAATTTCCAGAAATATGTCAATTTCTTTGCTTCAATGTATTTCTATTCATTTTAAGAGTATTCATATTTATGTCATGGAGTATAATTATAACAGCTGCTTTAAAATCTTTGATACAAATTTCAATATCTGAGTCACTCTAGGATTAAAGTCTGTTTATTACTTTTTCTCCTTCTTCTTTTTCTCATATAAGGAGGTCATAGAGTATTTGTCTTTCTCTGACTTCTTTCACTTAGCATAATGTCCTTGAGGTCCAACCATGCTGTTGCAAGTGGCAAGATTTCATTTCTTTTTATGGCTGAATAATATTCGTGTATGTGTGTGTACCACAATTTCATTATCCATTCATCTAATGATGGATACTTGGGTTACTTCCAAATCTTGGCTGTTGTGTGGAACAGGTATGTATATATATTAATATAACACATTATACAGGTATAATATGTATAATAATGTCATGGGGGTGCAGATATCTTTTTGAGATAATGTTTCTGTTATCTTTGGCTAAGTATTCCAAAGTGGAATTGCTGGATCACGGTAGTTCTACTTTTAATTTTTTGAGGAATCTTCAAATTGTTTTCCATTGAGACAGAACCAATTTACATCTGTCAACCATGCACAAGGGTTCCCTTTCACTGTGGTTTGATTTGCATTTTCTTGATTAATGACATACAGTATCTTTTCATTCCTGTTGATCATCTGTATGTCTTTGAAAAAATGTCCATTCAGATTTTCGGCCCATTTTTTAATTACTTTTTTTTCTTTTGCTATTGAGTGGTATGAGTTCTTTATGTATTTTGGATGTTAGCCTATATGATTTGCAAGTATTTTCTCCTATTCAGTAGGCTGCGTTTTCATTTCGTTGATTGTTTTCTTTACTGTGCAGAAGTTTTTAAATTTGATATAGTTCCACTTGTTTATTTTTGCTTTTATTCTTTTTGGTGTCAGATTCAAAACATCATTGCCAAGACCTATGTCAAGGAGTCTACCACCTATGTTTTCTTCTAGAAGTTTTATGACTTTCAGTCTTATGTTCAAGTTTGCAATCCATTTTGAGTCAGTTTCGTGTACAGCATGAAACAGTGGTCCAGTTTCACTCTTGTGCATGTGTCTGTCCAATTTCTCCAACACCACTGAGAAGACTGTCATTCCACTGTATATTCTTGCCTTCTTTGTTTAAATTAATTGACCCTACTTGCATGGACTTATTTTTTGGGCTCTCTACTCTGTTTCATTGATTTATTTATCTGTCTTAATGCCAATATCATATCTTTTAATTACTATAGCTTTGTAATACAGTTTGAAATCAGGGAGCATGATGCCTCCAGCTTTGTTCTTCTTTCTCAAGACCGCTTTGCCAATTTGGGGTCTTCTCTGATCCCATACAAATGTAGCATTGTCTTCTTTAATTTGTGCAAAAAATGTTATTGGAATTTTGAAAGAGACTGTGCTGAATCTGTACACTGCTTTGTATAGTATGACAAAGTTTAACAGTACTTTTTCAATCCATGAGCACAGAATTAGCAATTTTACTCACAATTGCATCAAAAAAAAAAAAAAACCAAGAAATTTAAGCAAGGAGGTGAAAGACCTGTATATTGAAAATGGTAAGACGGTAATGAACAAAATTGAAGACGACACAAATAAATGGAGAGATATTTCATGGCAATCTTTCTTCTATCGCAAAAGAAGAGAACTTTCGACTAACCTAATGTCTAAGATGTGCCAATGTGATTGTTATTTCAATATTTCTCAAAGTGAATTCATTGTAAAAGATGATTAAACAAGGCATTATTACCATAAGAATGTCATGGACTGATTAACTCCATTTAATCTTAAAATAGATCTAAATAAAACCACTGTCATAGTTCAAGTTAAACTGTTTACACATACCTAGGCTGATTAACCATGGCTGTTGCCACATTTCTCAAATTCTTTTACATGACAGTAGAAAATTTATGTCTCATAAAAGCAGCTTTGTTTACTCCAGCTTTTGAACAATAAAGTCAGGTCTGCGTTTAAGTGTATATACTAAGAATATACACATGAAATGAGTAAAAGGTATGATTCCAACTCACTCAAGAAGCTCCAACGTGATGGTTCCTTTGGGTTCTGCTTCTACACTCTTCCCCCAGAACTTCAGTTTGGGATAGATTGAGCCATGAAAGATGAAATCATTGTTCAATCCTTCAGCATGAAATGCACTAATGGGTGGGTGATGGCTGACCTGCTCAGAGATGAGTCTGAAACCGAGGTCATCTCTTAAGATTAAAAAAAAAAAAAAAGAGGTAGTGTTATAATAAACTCATCACAAAATATATATATTATTGTCATTTCCGTCTGAAAGCAATGTTAATATATGTACTACAATGTGTAAAATATACATCAGAAGCTGTTGTATAGCACAGAGGGCTCAGCTTGGTGCTCTATGATGAGAGGTGGGAAGGGGGGTGTGGGGGTGAGAGGGAGGCTCAAGAGGAAGGGGATATATGTATACTTATAGCGGAGTCATGTTGTTGTACAGTAGAAACCAACACAACATTGTAAAGCAACTATGCTCCAATTAAAAATAAATCTTTTTCAAAAGCAATGTTAAAGTATTAAGGAAATGGATTTGACAAACTGAACAATTCTTTATTATCATCCTGATGAAAAGGACAATACATGAGAAACTGCAAAAATGCATCCTAAACAACTAAAACCAATGTTATTATACATCGAGCTACTTAAACACTTTAAGGAAAACCCATGAACTGCAGTGATTTTCATGAATTGACAATACTAGCCATGTAAATTTAAAACTTATCATCCCATTTTATACTAAGACAGAAGAATCTAAAGTGTCTCCCTTTCAAACATCTAGGGAATAAATGAGATCAAAACTTGTGGATAGAAGAGAAAGATTCAGAAAAACAAAAGCCAAATGAATTCTCTAACTGTGTGTAAAGAAGCAAGCGATTGCAGGCAGACAGTACTGCACCCTTAGATACATTCACTGCCTCTATGCCAACAATCTAAGTTTATGCTAATATATTTTATACAGTTATTTTTAAAAAAATCTATCGTAATGGGCTACATAACTAGAAAGGATGATAGCTAATCCTGCAAGATCAGGAATACTGAAATTCTTGTATTGTAATAATGGTCCACTTTATATATGCTTTCATATTTTTGACAATCTCTAAAATAACAACTATCACAGAAACAAACATCAAAGTTGTTACCTTTTCTCCAGTCATACAAAATGTTCATAAATGCTCAAAAAATACCCATTTTCATTTGAAGAGCTATATAAATCATGCAAATTCAACTATCCGCCTGGAATAGAGTGGAAGACCTTACCGAACTAATTCGTAAGTCTCTCCCAGAAGTGGGTTGAAAGGCTTTCCAGTGCGTTCCCACTGCGAAGCAACAGCGGAGACAGCAAATGCAGCTACACACTGTGGGACAGAGCGTAAGCATAAGTTAAAAATAGCCTCGCTGGCTCCTCATTCTTTCAGGAGCTGAGACTGTGCTGAAGACAGTAATTTACAAAATGATTCTGCGGAGTTTAATTATGCTGTATTTTTAAGATGGCTTAATAAGCAAACTAATATGCCAATGTGGATCTTCAGAATGAAAATGCCTCTGAGTCTCTTCCTGTAAGTCATCCCAACTGTGGTTTTTATAATATACTCACAGTGTTACAAATACTCTCAAGGACTTTAAAAAAAAGACTCTCAAATCTGACATGACTTTTAATTCCTTTAAAATTTCTAAAAAGTACATCACCAGATGGTAAAGAATCTGCCTGCAATGCAGGAGACTCAGTTTGATCCCTGGATCTAGAAGATGCCCTGGAGGAGGGCATGGCAACCCACTCCAGTATTCTTGTCTGGGAAATACCATGGACAGAGGAGCCTGGTGGGCTACAGTCCACTGGGCCACAGAGAGTCAGATGTGACTGAGTAACTAACACTTTCACATCCCTTTTAGGATGGGATGAAGAGATAAAACCAAACAAATTGGTATCAAGTCCAATGAGGCTGGGAAAAGCTGCTTTACATATATGAAAGGACACTAGACTCCATTTAGAATGCTATTGCTTTGTTGGAAGGAGAACAATGTATCCACTCTCCCTGTGTCTAGTCATGAATATTTCCCTTCAAAAAAAAAATCAAGAGGTACAATTCCTTCTCGTCCTCTTTTTTAACCTATAGTAGTATGTGTATATTTATATAAACACATAAGCATAAATACATTTATTTATATGTATACGTATATACATGTCTTCCTAGAAACACTCTGAGAAGTCTGAAAGGCTGAATTGTCTTCCCCCAACACAATGCCACTCTCTAAAACGACGACTCAGAAACAGCTCACCAAACTCAGGTTTGGTTTTGGACCTTTCTGCTTTCTTCCAATCCTCATTGGTCTGCAAAAGGAACACAGATGACAATCCAAACATGCTATGTATTAACAACATTTCCTAACCTCGCATTAAACTTAACATGAATTCTGTGCATGTAGGTTGGGGGCGGGGAGGCAGGGGAGGTGACAGAGAAGACCTTCCAAGGCTTCAGTCTTTCCCAGGGCTTGGTGACACGCACCTGCATCCTTTCCACAGGATCAGCGAGCGAACTGGCCTTGTGGATGAGGTATGTATGCTCCATATATTCAGTGAGTCGCTGGAGGAAGCTCAAAGGCTCATTAAATATAACTGGCATGGTGATCTTGGAGAGTTCCTAGTGAATAAGAAAATGGAAACTGATGTCCAAAATACAGTAAACCTACATGCTTCCGTCCGGACAGAACATGTTCCTGGAAAGAAAGCCACAGCAAACAGCGACCCATGAAGTTTAATTAGTATTAGTTCAATTTCCTAAGTGTTCCCAGATCATCTAACCACGTGGAATATACTGTTCCAGGCCTTGAAGGACGTACAAAGACTACGCAGACGTTCTTCCTTGGCTGCGAGGAGCTTGCAGTCTACTAGTGATCAGTGAGATGATGACGGTTAGTAAGTCTGCCTCAGATCAGAATTAGCAAATGGCAAATAAAGGTGATGGGGACACGAAGGCCAAACCTCTCCACGCTGGGCTGGGAAGCTACCACACAGGCCATTTTTGTGGATGATTTTTCAAAAGAACTTCAGACTGCTTTTCACAGACAATATTGAGGTTTTCTGAGCACATCCGTATACATTATGAACTAGGGTGCTAGACGGCTCATGTATATTTTACAGAATAGATATTAAATTCTGCCTGATAGAATGACACAATCATGTAGACTTCCAAGAATAATTTAATGACTGGGAGGGGTCCTCTAACCTCAGTTGCAACCTTTCACCTCTGTTTACCATATCCTCGGAGCCAGGTGGCTCCGAAGGTGAATCCACCTGCAACATAGGAGACCTGGGTTCCATCCCTGGGTCGGGAGATCCCCTAGAAAAGGGACTGGCAACCCACTCCAGTATTCTTTCCTGGAGAACTGCATGGACAGGGGAGCCTGGTGGGCTACAGTTCATGGGGAAGCAGAGTCGGATACAACTGAGCAACTAACACTGTCACTTTCACTACCACGGCCTGCCAGCAAACAGGAACACCATAGGATCTTTAAAAAAAATTCATTAGATAACAAACTTACCTTGGTTTTCTCTAGATTACTCTGATAATCTTCCCAACCTTCCACCTATCATTATTTACCTTTCTCGTGGGAATCAGGTATTTCGTGAAACCTGCTAACTAAAACCACAATCATGTGAACAACCCCAAGGCACCATCCAGGTTGAATGCCACCTGCTTCCTCCCACCCCTCTAAACACCTACATTCTTACACATGTGCACAATTAAGAATAAAGTGACCTTCACAAAACTACAACCAGCATGTGCACATGCGCGCACACACACACACACAAAAGAAGCTCATTTATTATCATAAAATACTGCAGAATGCAGACAGATGTAGCAGCTCAATGTAATGAAAAGAAATGATAGGTTTACACTGCCTCTCTGGGAAGACAAAAGAGAACAGGAATGTATAAGGAGATAACAGAAGGCTCTTTACTATGTAACACCCTGAGATCTTGGTAAATCGAGAAACTCACTGGTGGGCCAAGTCAGGAAAGCGGGGACTGCCAAGGCTTGTCTTAGCTGAGATGTTTCAGACTCTTTCTCTTTTACTTAAAATACCTTCATGGGTTTTTTTCTTTAAAAAAAAAAAAAAGAGGAGTATGCAATGCTCAGTAATAGAAGTAAAAACATGAAAATGCTCCTTTCCTTGGAGGCAAAGCATCAACAACAGTTTGGCGTACACTGCTGTGTATTTACACACATGTGTGTACATGTGTGTGTACACATATACCTTACTGGATTTTTTAAAAGCATGGTATCTGCTCTGTGTACTGGCTCATTTACTTGCCTTCTTTGCTGTCCCTGTGTTTGGAGGTCTTACACACACGTACAGTACATTACCAAGTCTGTCAAGCTCTTTGTAATCCCTGTACTATTTAGTGGTTAAGACATCAGAACCAGACTGAGCTCCATGACAGGCTCTCTCATTTAGCAGTCATGCAACTCCAGCCAAGTTAAACTCTGCCAGCTTCCTTACAATACCATGACATTAATCTAACAATGTATAAAGCATAATCTACTACAAAGCATTCTTCTAAGACCAACACTTGCAAAACACTTAGACTAGTTCTGGGCACATTAGCAAATGCTACATTTATTCATTAAAAAAAAAAAAATTTTAAGTCTATATATATATAGAAGGGAATGGCAACCCACTCCAGTATTCTTGCCTGGAGAACCTCACAGATGGAAGAGCCTGGTAGGCTACAGTCCACGGGGTCGCAAAGAGTCGGACACGACTGAGCAACTTCACTTTCACTTATGGTATATAGCTATACCATGAACAATTTAATCGTTTAGAACGTGAGCAAATATGGTTTTAAAGTAAATTTCTATAAGTGGGTTCTTTAGGTCAAAAGTGTGCACTCATTTAAAATTTTTACCATTACTACCAAGCTGAATGCCTTCCAAAAAACCTTTATCCTATTTGTACTCCTACTACTGCTGCCTGGAAGTCAGATTTTCTTTTAACATCAAAGGGAGGAGCAGTACTTCCAATCTGTTCATTCAACCATGGTCATTTTCTTTATAGAAAAATTTAATTGAAGGATAGTCAAATATTGAATGGGACTAAGTAGTTCACTTTTAACTCTAGAATGAAGATTAAAAAACAGAATCCTAAACATAAAGATTAGGGAGTATCAGACCACCTTACCTTACCTGTCTCCTGAGAAAGCTATATGCAAGTCAAGAAGCATCAGTTAGAAAGACATGGAACAAATGCCTGGTTAAAAACTGGGAAAGGAGTACAAGAAGGCTATATATTGTCACCCTGCTTGTTTAACTTATATGCAGAGTACATCATGAGAAATGCTGGGCTGGATGAATCACAAGGTGGAATCAAGACTGTAGGAAGAAATATCAGCAACCTCAGAAACGGATAAATTCCTGGAAACAAACAACCTACCAAAATTGAATCATGTAGAAATAGGAAATCTGAACAGATCAATTACTAGTAAAGAGACTGAAGCAGTAATCAAAGACCTGCCAACAAACAAAAGTCTAAGACCAGATATCTTTAGTGGTGAATTCTGCCAGACCTTTAAAGTAAAATTAATACTGATCCTTCTCAAACTATTCAAAAACAGAAGAGGAGGGAACATTTCCAGTCATTTCACAAGGTCAACATTATCCTGACACTAAAACCAGAGAAGGACAAAAGCAGATCCAGAAAAGAAAATTATAGGCCAACATCCACGATGAACACAGACGTAAAAGAAAACATTACCAAGCTGAACTCAACAATACATTTAAAGGGTCATACACCATGATCAAGTGGGATTTAGTCCAGAGAAGCAGGATGCTTCAACACAAGCCAATCAATCAATGATATACCACATTAGTAAAATGAAGAATAGAAATATATAATCATCTCACTAGATGCAGAAAAAGCATTTGACAAAATTCATCCGTTCATGGTAAGTTCTAGCCAGAGTACTAATGCAAGAAAAAGAAAAGGCATTCAAATTAGGAAGTAAGAAGTAAAATTATCTCTATTTGCAAATTATAAATAGAAAACCCTAAAGACTCCACCAAAACACCACTGGAACCATTATGTAAATTCAGTGAGTTGCAGGGTACAGAACCAACTTACAAAAATCAGTTATGTTTCAATACACCAAGAATAAGCTATCAGAAAAGGAAATTAAGAAAGCAATTGCATTTACAATATCATCAAAAAGAATAAAATACTTAGGAATAAATTTAACCAAGGAGGTGAAAGATCTATACACTGAAAACTGTAAGACATTAACAAAAGAAATCACAGAAGACAGGAATAAATGGAAAGATATTCTGTACTCATGGATTACAAGAAGTGAAGTGAAGTCGCTCAGTCATGTCCGACTCTTTGCGACCCCATGAACTATAGCCTATCAGGCTCCTCCGTCCACGGGATTTTCCAGGCAAGAGTACTGGAGTGGGTTGCCATTTCCTTCTCCAGGGGATCCTCCCTACCCAGGGATCGAACCCGGGTCTCCTGCATTGTGAGCAGACGCTTTATCCCCTAAGCCACCACGGAAGCCCCATGGATTACAAAAGTTGTTAAAATGTCCGAACTACCCAAAGTGATCTAGTCAATGCAATCCTTATCAAAATTCCAATGGCATTTTTTCACAGATAAAGGAAAAACGATCCTGAAATTTGTATAGGACCACAAAAGACCTTGAATAGCCAATCTTGATAAAGAGCAACAAAGCTGGAGGCATTAAGGCCCCTGATTCCAAACTATATCACAAAAGATATACTAATCAAAATAGTACAGAACTGGCATAGAAATGGACAGGTGGATGAATGGAATAGAGAGCCAAGAAATAAATCCATGCATTTATGGTCAATTAATTCTTGCCAAGAATACACAATGGAAACAAGCTAAGTGTCCATCAATGGATAAATGGATCAAGAAAACATGGGTGTGTGTGTGTATATCTAAACGTGCACATACACATGAATATTACTTGGCCTCACAAAAGGAAATCTTGCCATTTGTGACAATATGGATGAAACTGGAGGTACTTATGCTAAGTGAAATAAACCAGACAGACAAATATGGCATTGTGTCACATACAGGCGAACCATAAAAAAAAAAAATATTGAACCAATAAAAACATAGTAGAAAGTCATTGCCTAAGGGCTTCAGGGTGGGGAAATTAGGCAGAAGTTGGTAAAAGTGTATGAACTTTCAGTTATAATATAAATAAGTCCGGAGGATCTACCACATAACATGGTAGACAACTGATAATGCTGTTTTGTATAAATGAAAGAAGAGAAGAATTTAAATGCTGTCACCAAAAAATGCTACACATGTAAGGGTGTGTTAATTAGCTTGATGGGGGAATCCTGTCACAATACATACATACATCCAATTATCTTGATACAGACTTTAAATATTTGTCAATTGTACCTAAAAAAAAAAAGTCCAAGATGGTCTCTTTTAAAGCAA
Source organism: Cephalophus harveyi (assembly GCA_006410635.1). NCBI lineage: Eukaryota > Metazoa > Chordata > Mammalia > Artiodactyla > Bovidae > Cephalophus > Cephalophus harveyi. The sequence continues at coordinate 81,321 of SJYT01078690.1, forward strand.
CTTGACCATACAAAGTACACATATAGAAATAAAATTCTTCCAACATATCTTTCTAAAAACTTTTAACTCAGCACCTACTAGGTGCCAGGTATTGCTTTAGACACCAGATTAAAAAGTCTCATTATGGGACTTCCCTGGAGGGTCCAGTGGCTAAGACTCCACACTCCCAATACAGGGAGTGTAGATTCGATCCCTATTCAAGGGAACTAGATCCCACATGCTGCAACTAAAGATCCCGCCCAGTCTAATTAATTAATTCATGTTTAAAAACATAAAAGTCTTGTTATAGCCAATCCTGACCTGGAATGCCCTCACGTCCCTTAATTCTTGTATCTCCTCCCCAGTAGAACTTCAAAGCCCAGTTCAAGCCTCTCCTTGATTTCCCATCTCTCCCAGCTCCTGGAACACATAATCTGTATGTACAAGTGAGCATCTGATCACAGATTGGATGACCTCCTGCTATGTCAGGAGTACTAACCAGCACAGCTTGCTAAGTACCCAGTGATACAATTCCCGAGAGAAGGGATAATAGCTCCTACTTGCCTGTGTCCTCATCCCCTCAGAACAGAGCACAACACAGGTGCCCCTGCCCCCACGTGCTCCCGTGCACTCCCACTGCCCCCGAGTTTACTCCGATTCGGGCATTTATCAGAAAGCACTAGTCTCTCTCGACTCTTTCCCTGGAATACAAACCCCCTGAGCTCAGAACCCTCTTGTTGAATGACGCACACTAGTTCACACGGGAAAATGTGTGAAAAAGTAGGTTACAATGCAACATGTTTAAAAATATCTTGTGAACTATATGTTATATAGAGAAATATTAGAAGGTAGCAGTATCAAAAAGTTAATAGAGGTTGTCTCTAGGAGTTGAAAGTCCAGGTAATCTCGATGATCTTTGCGCTTTTCAGTATTTTCTAAATTTCCTAAAAGGGACAATCAGGGGTAAAACAAGAGATACAATTTAAAAATCTTAACACTTTCAGCCTGGCCAAAGGAAGGGATGGGGAAGCTGACAACCTCGAGCCACGGAAAGTGGACCACCTTAGGACACACAGGCTGACACTCTGCTAGTCATAAAACAGACAAAAGAAATACAGAGTATCTGGCATGATGGAAAAGGAGCAGCAGCTAGACTCAGGATGGTCCAGTCCTAGGGTCCAGGGACAGCAGAGTGTTGTGGCTGAAAGAATGCCTTCTGAACAGAGGGCACAACAGTGGCTGCCAGGGCTGGGTGCGGGGGAGAGGGGCGGAGGGGGAGTTGCTGATGCAGGGATGCAGAGCATCGGCTATGTGAGATGAAACGAGTTTCGTGGAGAGATGGTGGTGAAGCGGCACAAGGATAAAGTACAAATGTCACTGAACCACACGCTTACAAACAGAATGGTAACTAATACACTGTATGCATCTTATAACTTGAAAAGAACAAAAGAATGGGCTGAGAGCACACGCCCCTGCTACCTAAGGCCGGTGTCACTTCCCCACCAAGCGGGGACTTCGCTGTCGGGATTAGATTAGCTAGCTCACACAAAACACTCACAACAGTGCCAGGCATGCATTAGGGGAGCAATACATGTCAACTACAGGATCATTACTGTTAACAGCACATGCAAGACGGCCAAGTCCTCCAAGGTTGTGAGGAGGCAAGGTGGCTTCAAAGGCTGGGGTACCTTGTCCTGTCACCTGGCAGCCGAGCTGCAGAAGCGCCACCCTGGGGGCAGCGTGGCTTGAATTCTGACCTTAAAAGGAGAGGGAGTAAGGGAAGGACACCTCTTTCTCCTCTCCTTCCTGCCCCAGCCGGGAGGCATCGTGTAGTTCTGCCAAGGCTGGCTGGCTGGTCCAATCGCCAAGAAGACAGGGGCTTCACCAGGGCGGCGATGTGAGCCCTGGCCCTTGACGGTATGCGACATGAGTGATGCCATTTCTGACTCTGCTCTCTCGTTTCCACATTTTGCTTTGTGGTGCACACTAGCAGGGTGAGGTTTAAAGGAATTTTAAAAGGATTTATTCCGTAAAGGAATGAAGAACTTTAACTGGAAGTTTGAATTTGAACTTTTCCCCCTAAAAATAGAATGACTATTAAACATTCACTGAGGGAACAAAAGATATGCCAGTGGGTGACACCTGTTGCTTTCATAATGATGGTGGGCTTCCCAGGTGGCGCAACTGCTAAAGAATCTGCCTACCAAAGCAGGAAATCCAAGAGATGCGAGTTCGATCCCTGTATTGGGAAGATCCCCCGGAGTTGGAAATGGCACCCCACTCCAGTATTCTTGCCTGGAAAACTCCAAGGGCAGAGGAGCGTGGTGGGCTGCCGTCCACGGGGCCACAAAGAGTTGGACAGGACTGAGCACACGCATACACACTACACGCACACATAATCACAGAGGCTCAGGGCTTCCCTCGTAGCTCAGTCGGTACAGAATCCACCTGCAATGCAGGAGACCTGTTCGATTCCTGTGTTAGGAAGATCCCCTGGAGAAGGAAACGGCAACCCACTCCAGTATTCTTGCCTGGGGAATTCCACGGACAGAGGAGCATGGCAGGTTACAGTCCATGGGGTCACAAGAGTCGGACATGACTTAGGGGTTAGACAATGACGACGATGACAGATGGGAATCCAGGCCTAGGGCCTTAATCTTTTATCTCTATGCTATGCATTGCCATACCCTCACATATACATTCCTGAGAAAATAAACAAGCAAGAATGGGACAGTCACAAGCCTGCTAGATACTGGCTATTCAGCACCTGTTGGTTAGACTTCATATGAATCAGCAAGTCAATGAAAGAGTGTGGTGTCAACTCTGGAGACCAAGTCACAAAGGACATGGTTTTATCATCCATTCAATGGGCAGATTCCTTTTGAATCATTTGAAAAGCTCCCTAAATTCTAAAAGGGTCTTTAAATCCAATTTTGTAAGCAAGAATAATTTAAACACCTTCCTCCTGCTTCTTTCAGTAACTCTGAATGCAAGCATTCAAGGAAATGAAAAGGCAAGCTTGTGGCCCAAGTAACAGGGAGTGGAAGAGACAGAAGAAGCCCTGATGGAACATACAAATATAGATCCGGACAACCATAAAAACCACCTCGACTGCACAGAACAGTCTAACAGATTATTTAAAATACAGCAATGAATTTGCAATTTTTTTTTTGCCTCTATTAGCCTGTAATTATTATTAAACTTGGAAGGAAAGTTATAACCAACCTAGACAGCATATTAAAAAGCAGAGACATTATTTTGTCAACAAAGGTCCATCTACTCAAAGGTTATGGTTTTTCCTGTGGTCATGTATGGATGTGAGAGTTGGACTATAAAAAAAGCTGACTGCTGAAGAATTGATGCTTTTGAACTGTGGTGTTGGAGAAGATTCTTGAGAGTCCCTTGGAATGCAAGGAGATCCAACCAGTCCATCCTAAAGGAGATCAGTCCTGGGTGTTCATTGGAAGGACTGATGTTGAAGCTGAAACTCCAATACTTTGGCCACCTCATGCGAAGAGTTGACTCATTGGAAAAGACTCTGATGCTGGGAGGGATTGGAGGCAGGAGGAGAAGGGGACGACAGAGGATGAGATGGCTGGATGGCATCACTGACTCAATGGACATAGGTTTGGGTGGACTCCGTGAGTTGGTGATTGCTGGGAGCCAGTGTGAGGAACTCCGCCCGTGGCAAAGGTCATGAGGAAGGAGGCTTCAGCATACGCAAAGGCGGGATCAAGCCTCAGGAAACCCCCTGTTCCCGAGCATCTACCCCCAAAACCAGAATCTGCCTACTTTACTGTTTTATGCTCTCACCTACACCTTTGACTTTACGGGGGGCTCTTCCCCATCACCTCTCTCAGAGAAGGAGTTAACTTACAGCTCCAAGATATTAAAAATTCCTGGGCGTGACCAGAGTGTTTCAACTCACAAACTCCTCTGAAGGTTCTCTAGCCTGCCTGAGCAGGTTCGTCCGGCCACATGTGATTGTTTATAGCCTCCCAACCGTGAGAGGCATGAGATGCTTTAAACTCTCTAAATACAGACACTTTTGAGAAGTTAGAAAATTATTAGTATAGTATAGTGGGTTGATTAGAAATTATATTGGTGAAGGGTTTTTCATTTGTTGAGCCAATATTTGCTGCTAAATCTCCATATTCCCTGCCCTTATAATGAATATAATTAGCATATAGGAAAAATAAGTATTAACTTTTAAGATTAATCATGTTAAACTTTAGGCTAAGTAAATTCCTTTCTTAATTGTAACCCACTACACCCTCACCCTATAGGAATGCAACTTCATCTGGTACCTTCAGAGGGTGGTGCCTGGTTTAAGAAAAATCACCCCTGGAAAATAAGTTTCTGGTTGACTGACCGTTATCAGAAAGAAAGGATCATAAAATGTTAACAGGCCCCCTGGCCAGAAGATGATGTAAAACCCCTAAGACCTTTTTGTATACATTTATATGAAGCACCTTATTTTGATAAAGGTCAGGACTGCTGACCCCCGTGTGACTTTAAAATTTCCATTTGTCTCTATGTGTAAAAAAAAAAAAAGGTATATAAGCAAACCTGAAAATAAAGAAAACGGATCAGCTTCTGGAAAGACTGATTCCCCCGTGTCTTTCTTTCTTGTTCTCCGTTTTTCTGGCTGAATTCCCATCTGGAGCGTGGGTACTTGCCAAGCCTGCTAATTTTGCCCTGGCTTCTAAGATCCACGCAAGAGGGAGCCCAAGGCGGGGCACCCTCCGCTATTCAAGTGGGCGCCGGTGGCCTATGCAGGTGGTGCAAATCTCTTGTCTTGAGATTTTATTGGTACCCCACGTAAACCAAGTTATTCAGCCTCTTTTTCTCCACTAATTTTCCTACTACACTATTCTTTTCTAATCTCTCTTTATACTTCTAATTAAATAGCTTTTTCCTAGGATGCCAACTGCATCCCCGCTTCAAATTACCCTGGATCCACTGGGGCTGGACCCCAGCAGGTGATGGACAGGGAGGCCTGGCGTGCTGCAATTCATGGGGTCGCAAAGAGTCGGACACGACTGAACAACTGAACTGAATTGAACTGAATCTTACAATTATTTTAACTGCTTAAATTTAAATTTATATAATGGACATATAATGAAAAACTTGGCAATACAAATTACATTTCGCTCCCTCTTGGAAATTCATAGAGACACCATTTTTACTTACAAGACAATTAAGTTTGGTACTGGATTCTCTAGATGCTGTATACAACCAATGAATAGGGTATATATTCCAGTAATAGGAAAAGCAACAATGCATATTATGAAGGTCAAGTTTCAGGAAGAAACATGAGCTAGAATGCTTTTATCACTGAAAGCTTCAGTCAGCTGGAAAAATTAAATATTTATGCCAGGCAATTCTACCTTGTGACCCAGCTGAAAGCAAAGTTTAAATTTATCCATGCAAATTAATAGCAACCAATGATGAACCTGAAGAAACTCTTAATTGCAGCTGCTCATCAGCTGACAAACTGAGAAGAAAAAAAAAAAAAAAAAGCAGGCTGCTTTGTCCCTTAAGCACTATATAAACAACCCACAGGCAAAGCCAAGTCTGAAATGAAAAACAGTGTATAAGTGTTACGCTTAGCATCGTAACGGCCAACCGTGCAAATATTTAAGACCTGGGTTAGAGAGAGCAGCTCAGCTTGGGCATTAAGCTAAGTCTGCCAGCAGGCAGGATGCTCACCCAGGTGTGCAACCCAAGCACTAAGGTTCTTCACTGACGGGCAGCACTGGTAGCAGCCTGGGCTCTGTCCCCTGGGTGTGCCAAGGCTGGCACTGGATCCTCTCTCCACAACAGCCCTCCTACCTTGCACAGCTACCAAAGACGTGAAAATGTATCCTCCTTACACAGAAGGGCCTTGGACGGTCAGAGGTCTCTTTCCCATCTCATGCTACCCAGTCCCCTCCCTCTCCACAAGAGGTCTATCCTCTATAAGTTGACCATCGCATGAGGGGCTCTTGCCATCCTAATACACCAATCACGCCCAAAGTGGCCACACCAAGACCTCGCAGGACAGCCCTTGGGCTCTGGATGCACAGACTGAACAAGCCTGCCTCTCTCCTGCCTCTTTCTGTGGTTACACCTCTGCTCCTCGGCTCTTACAGACCAGCCCTGGGGAGCATGCCACCCAGAAACAAAGGAACTACACACCAGACAGGGGTGTGTGTGTGTGAACTGAATGAACCACACCATAGATAGCTGGATGCAGCCAGTGGCAAAAAAAAAAAAAACAGGGAGGAAGAAGACAAGAAGAGCATTGAGGGGCAACATATTCCTTTCCTGTTCTTCCTGTCTCATAGCTGAACATTTATCAGGGTTGGGAGGCTGCGCAAGCCCTCTTACTAGACCAGCACCAGGCGGGAACATGGAAGGATACCTAAAGCACTGGCTGGACGCTTGGACCAGAGCCATGGTCTCCACACAGTAGTCCCCAAAGGTTCCCGGTGACTGTGAGCTGGGATGCTGAAGGGGAACTGACCCGTGGGTGCTCACCCTCCACACGCACTCCTACCTAAGAACTGATGGGCCAAGGATGCACCTGCATTGAAAGTCACACTGTGGCCCTTTTCCCACTTCTCCTTTTACAACGCCCTTTGTTTGATAAAGAATCTGCCTGCAATGTAGAAGACCCGGGTTCAATCCCTAGGTTGAATGGCAACCTACGTTGGTATTCTTGCCTAGATAATTCCATGGACAGCCCACAGAGTTGCAAAGAGTTGGACACGACTGAGCAACTAACATTTTCACTTTTCATTTAGTTGGTGCGGGGAGGGGTGGGAGACCTCACCCCTTACACCATCTTGAATCCTAGCGTAGCAGTTTTGCCCCACTGTGTGAAAATCTTCAGGGCACCAAGCAAAGGAAGTTCAGAAATACAGTACTAGTCACACTGCTATATTTAAAATGGATAACCAACAAGGTCCTATGGTACTGCACAGCTGACTCGGCTCAATGTTATGTGGCAGCCTGGATGGGAGGAAGTTTGGAGGAGGATGGATACATGTATATGCATAGCTGAGTGCCTTCGCTATTTACCTGAAACCATCACAACACTGTGAACTGGCTATATCCCAATGCAAAAGAAAAAGCTGAAAAAAAAAAGAAAAAGAAATACAGTACTGGTTCGTACCAAGGAAATCTCCTTAAGTCAAGGCCTGTTGTTTCTCATAAGACAAAGACCTGACATTAGAAGCAGGGTCTTCCGGTCACTTCTCGGATATTTATTTCAGATCTCTGTAGAGTAGGGTGGTAGAGACGATACATTTTGTTTAACTACTTTGCCTCTTCTGCTTTCTGTCTCTTAAGTCAGTATTTATGTTATAATGTACCCGTTTGGGCAAAGCTCCAAATCTTATCTAGAGCTTATATTTAGAATTCAAGAATGAGACAGTTGTCTCAGTGACACAGACCAATGTGTTTATCTGAACCCCAAAATAACATCACAGTCCCGACAGTGACTGACCGGGGATGCGTCTGGTTCTGAGGTCACTTGGCAGGTACTCTGCGTCAAGGGAACGAGATGAGTCTGAGGTTTTCAAGGAAAACATTTAAAGCTCATGGTAAGACAAAAGAATTTCATGAAAAAAAGATTATACAAGGTATGTTTTAGGGAAAATATTTTCCGTTTTCTCAACCCATTCTCAGTATTGCAAGGTAGATGTGAGTTACGGGAATCGAAGTTGAGCGCCCTGGCGAAGCATCTCCACTGCGTTTCCCAGAGACCCAGACGCCCAGGACTCCAGGGAGGGAAACCAGGCCTCCTGTAAGTTAAGAGTTTTCAAATGCGGTTTCCAATTAACGTTAAAAGAAGTCTTAATTGAGCTGTCAACTTGTGAATCATAAAAAATTATTTTTGATGGATATTACCATTTGACTCTTGACGTACAGTCGGGAAAAGGCCAAAGAACGGATGATATTGCTAGATATTAAAAAAACACAGAACTCCTTCTCCCATATATTAATATAAGCAAGGCTTCTTAATCTTCAAATCTACTAAAAAATAAGAACATAACTGTTACTGCCCTGTCTCATTCTAGCAATGCATGAAATTCATTCTCGGGTATCTTAACCCAAATGAAAAAATCCTTTTTAATGAATAACATTTTATCTTTTGTGGTACAGTTTCATAAACTTTGTAACATTTGTTATTTTGATCATTCATGTAAGAAGAAATTGAAACTTTTTGTACTCAAGCCTTATGGCCATAAAATATAAATTCTTAAATTTTAATTTTACTCTCTATTTTTGGGATAGCAAAGTATGATAGAGTACTCAATAAAAGACTTACAAAGATGAAAAAAAATTAGGTTAGGGTAATACTCTATAGTAAATATAGAGTGGAAATAGGAGTTAAAGGAGCAAAAAAAAGATAAAAGTTTTCAAATCTCTTATGAAATTTGGTTGTATTGGGTAACTTTAAGAATGACAGAATATTTTCACTTTAGTAACTTAGTATTTACAGTGTAACAGATCTTCCTCACCCTTTTATAATAATTGAACATTAATATTCTACGACTCCAAGACAGAAGTGCCCTCAGGGGCAGGCACCTACTCAAATTTTGTGTCCAGATGCCTTGGTTGCTCAACCTGGCACTGGCTCTGGTTTCCAAAGTCACTAAGCATGGTGACCCATGACCTAACCACTGGGTGAGTCCTGCTGACAACTCGTAAAAGGATTGGAGAGAAGAGGAGAAAGGAAACAGGGAAAACAGAAGACAATGGGATTCTGACACTAGAATTAAAGGACGATGGGAGTAAGGAAATAAGGAACAAAGAATTCAAACTCCTAACCAACACCAGTATTAACGCTCAGATGGGAATCTGTTTGGTAAAAGCTTCAATCACAGAGAGATTTAGGATTGAATTCCAGTTATGTAAAGTATTCTTTTTGTGTAGTATATAACCCAACACTGGGTAACAGAATCCTGTCCAAAACAGATTGGGAGAAAAAAAAAAAAAAAAAGGGTGTCATTAGGTTTTGGAAATCTAAGTCTCTATGTTCTTTTGGGAAAGAAAGCAAAGTAAAATGTGTCCTGTGTGTGGCAGTGGAGGAAGGAGCACAATAAGCCGGGCTGGAGCAGATGCTCGGGGGCCCAGGACGTCACATGCCTTAAGACACTGACTTTCTTTCCTGATTGGTGGTGTTTAGGCGCTAAGTTGTGTCCGACTCTTTGCGACCCAGCGGACTGTAGCCCGCCTTGCTCCTCTGTCCATGGGATTTTCCAGGCAAGAATACTGGAGTGGGTTGCCATTTCCTCCTCCATTCCTTCCTGATAAAATGAAGCTATACCTAGACCACACCTGGCAGGCAAGCGCCTATCATGGATTCTTAAAAGCCATCTCTTACTGGCTTCCTGACCCTATGCCATAAACTACAACATCATAAATGAGGAGCACTGATTTCTGAGAAAGCTGGTACCAGACCCCAGCTGAACGGGAACTGGGAGGTTTCCAGCAGAATGTCCACACTCCCCACTCTGCTCTCATGTGCTCAAGTCGACAGAGATGTCATGAAAAGCTACGGTGCATTTCAGATTTCCTCTGCAACTTTTGAGACTTCTTATCATAAAAAGATAAGCCAGGGCTTCCCTAGTGGCTCAGATTGTAAACAGTCCACCTGCAATGTGGGAGACCCAGGTTCAATCCCTGGGTTGGGAAGAGCCCCTGGAGAAGCAAATGGCAACCCACTCCAGTATTCTTGCCTGGAGAATCCCATAGACAGAGGAGCCTGGTGAGCTACAGCCCATGGGGTCACAAAGAGTCAGACAGAACTGAGCGACCGACACTTTCTTTTCATCATGAAAAGAAGAAACTGAATGTGAAGCTATGGGAAGAGCTAGCTGAAAGGTCTGTCCACGGCTTCTGAGATCTACTCACACGGAAAGGACCTGAAGCCAAGTGTCTGGACTGCTAAGTGGAACAGAATCACCAAAGTGCAGTGGGAGAGTTTTCAAATCTACCTTCACTTCAAATTCGAATTCCAATTGGTTTCACAGCCACCTAGCACCTCACACAGGCTGTTTCCTGAGGGGTGCTAAGCTGCTTCCGTCATGTCCAACTCTTTGTAACTCCATGGACTGTAGCCCACCAGGCTCCTCTGTCCATGGGATTTTCCAGCAAGAATACTGGAGTGGGTTGTCATTTCCTTCTCCAGGGGATCTTCCTGACCCAGGGATTGAACCTGTGTGTCTCCTGCATTGGCAGGCGGGTTCTTTACCACCAGCACCACCTGGGACTGACACTTTGAAGTTAAGGTAATAAACTTGATGAATGTTAATACTCTATGAATGCTGCTGCTGCTGCCAAGTCATTTCAGTCATGTCTGAGTCTGGGCGACCCCACAGACGGCAGCCCTTCAGGCTCCCCCATCCCTGGGATTCTCCAGGCAAGAACACTGGAGTGGGTTGCCATTTCCTTCTACAGTGCATGAAAGTGAAAAGTGAAAGTGAAGTTGCTCAGTCGTGTCTGACTCTCAGTGACCCCATGGACTGCAGCTTACCAGGCTCCTCCGTCCATGGGATTTTCCAGGCAAGAGTACTGGAGTGGGGTGCCATTGCCTTCTTGCTAATACCTTCTAATTTTTGACCTATTTTCCTTGGAAGGGGGGAAAAGGAGGCAGATATGAGAGGGGGTGATACCAAAAACTACTTTAAAAATTTACTCTGGGGATGTTACTTGCTTTCTCTCTCACGACCCACTGTACTTTAAATTTCCACTTTGCACAATGCTGGCCCCTTTGGACTGATTCTGCTGCCCTTTAGAGGGGAGCCTACAACAGCGCCCAAAGAACAATACTTCCAAATGCCAGATCACATGAATAAATATTCATCTAGAACATTACTCTCTTACAAAACATCACCAGAGAACACTCGCCCCGAATACTGCCTCCCCTGCAGCTCTTTCTCTATGATTTTATTCAGAAAGTTCTACAGACACAAGTTTCAAAACACGCCACGGTCCCCTTTCAACCCAAACAGCTCTGTTTTTATTTGCTTTATCTATGATTCAGCCTGTCTCTGTACAAACAGTTCTGCACCTAAAAATAAAGGTAAAACCATTCTTCTGAAGAAACAGTGCATCTTTCAAAGTATGCAGGTACAAGCCAACATAACATTATTTACCATCTTTAAAAGGATGGTTAATTTCCATTTAGACATAATGCTTGCTTGATAAATACACCGGATGATTGTCAGTCAGTAGCCTGAACAAACTCATGACACCACTGCTAAATCTGACATCCAGTCAGACAGGAGATGGCAGGTGACAGACTTAAGCGAGAGAAATACAGAAAGCTGGACTTTCTCTGATCACCAAAAAACACCAAACCACATCTGGTTTTCATACGAATTCTGTTGACTCAACAAACATGATACCAATTCTACAGTAACTGTGGATTGCATACACTGTGCTGTGCTCTGCCTCTCAGCCGTGTCAGACTCTCTGCGATCCCATGGATTATAGCCCGCCAGGCTCCTCTGTCCCTGGGGATTCTCCAACCAAGAATACTGGAGTCGGTTGCCATGCCCTCCTCCAGGGGATCTTCCTCACCTAAGGAATCAAACCCAGGTCTTCCGCATTGCAGGCGGATTCTTTACCGTCTGAGTAACCAGGGAAGCCCTTTCATTAACAGGTTACAAAATCAATTTAATGAGCTAAAGTCAGCATTGATCTAATAGAAAAATATCATTTGTCTTAATGATGAGCATTTTTTATGAAACTAGCTTTAATTTTAAACATACACATACTTATATACTTACATATTGGATCTCACTGATAATTATGTTTACTAAGGGTTTGAAAATATTAATTCTATAGGATATCATTTTTTTGTTCTGAAAATTCCAGTTCTTAAGAGATTAATGTGCATAATTAACATTTTATTTAAGAATAAATGTCCTGATGAGTCTTAATGTAAACAAAATGGAGTTAGAGTCCAGGTGTTCCGATTAAATGTGATTGAAAAGCGAAAGTGAAACTCTCTCAGTAATGTCCGACTCTGCGACCCTATGGACTATACAGTCCATGGAATTCTCCAGGCCAGAATACTGGAGTGGGTAGCCTTTCCCCCCTCCAGGTCTCCAGCATTGCAGGTGGATTCTTTACCATCTGAGCCACCAGGGAAGCCCAAGAACACTGGAGTGGGTAGCCTATTCCTTCTCCAGTGGATCTTCCCAACCCAGGAATTGAATTGGGGTCTCCTGAATTGCAGGCAGATTCTTTACCAACTGAGCTATCATGGAAACCCTAAGTGTTGTTAACTATTGATAATAATGTTGAGCATTAAGCTAAACCAGGGACTGTCATGACATTTTACATAAGTTATCTTATGTATCTCTCAACACAGCTATAAAGTACTAATTATTCTTCTAACTTTACTCAGGGAAGCAAGGCAATTTGCCCAGGGTCTCAAAGACAGGAAGTGGTAAGACCGGGATAAATCTTGTTATCCAGCTACAGAGAGGTTAGCTGAATCACTCTCCATGCAGTGAAAGTCAAAGTTAGTTGCACAGTCATATCCAACTCTTTGTGATCCCACGGACTGTAGCCTGCCAGGCTCCTCTGTCCATGGAATTCTCCAGGCAAGAATACTGGAGTGGGTTGCCATTTCCTTCTCCAGAGGATCTTCCAACCTGAGGATCAAACCCATGTCTCCTGCATTGCAGGCATATTCTTTACCAACTGAGTCACTAGGGAAGCCCTTAAAATAGATGTTTCTGAGATTATCTCTTTGGAAATTATGTTCAGGAAGTCTCAGATGACATTGCTGCATGCAGAGAACCCGAGTGTTCGAAAAATGCTAACACGGGCACCCCAGCAGCTGAAAAGGATTTCAGACGTCAGAATGAACATGTTTAGGAAGTGACTACATTTCCCAGTAGGCTTCCCAGGTAAAGAACCTGCGTGCAATGCAGGAGACACAGGAGATGCAAGTTTGATCCTTGGGTCAGGAAGATTCCCCTGGAGGAAGAAATGGCAACCTACTCTAGTATTCTTGCCTGGAGAATCCCATGGACAGAGGAGCCAGGTGGGCTACAGCCCATGGGGTTGCAAAAAGTCGGACAAGACTGAAGCAACAGAGCACAGTACACTTCCCAGTGAAGGGACAGTTCCTGGGGTACTAAGGATGCACATTAAATTGCAAAATTAAGAAAGGTCATGCCCAAGCAGATTCTTTAGCAGCTCAAGACTCACATGCTTTAAAATTTTAATCATTCTAGTTGGTCAAAGGTCATGCTGGAAGAAGTAAGAGAACTTTACTCAGAATCCAAGCCTGACTGGCATAAGGTAGTGACGTGGACTACTATTTTAAAGGGAATCTAAGGATTTATATGGATTTCTCAGGTGGCTCTCAGAGTAAAGAATGTGCCTGCAAGGCAGGAGACACAGGTTTGATCCCTGCATCAGGAAGATCTCCTGGAGGAGGAAATGTGAATCCACTGCAGTATTCTTGCCTGGAGAAACCTATGGACAGAGGAGCCTGGTGGGCTACAGTCCATGGGGTCGCAGAGTTGGACACAACTGAGGTGACTAAGTGTAGGATTTATATAATAGTTTCGCCATCCATCTCTCTCCTCCTGAAAAATCAGATCCACCTGCAGATAACTAAGCAAAGACACATTACAAATGTCTGACATATACCACACTTACAAAGTACAAAAATCTGCTCTGTGCACAGAAGTGTAAGTGCAATTATATTCTATACTGTGGGGAGTCTGTTCTTTCTGAGAGTATTTCTGAGTAATTCCATGCTGCTGCTGCTGCCGCCAAGTTGTTTCAGTTGTGTCCGACTCTGTGCAACCCCATAGACGGCAGCCCACCAGGTTCCCCTGTCCCTGGGATTCTCCAGGCAAGAACACTGGAGTGGGTTGCCATTTCCTTCTCCAATGCATGAAAGTGAAAAGTGAAAGTGAAGTCACTTAGTCGTGTCCGACTCTTAGCAACCCCATGGACTGCAGCCCACCAGGCTCCTCCATCCATGGGATTCTCCAGGCAAGAAGAGTCCTGGAGTGGGGTGCCAGTGCCTTCTCCAGAGTAATTCCATGGGTACATACAAATGTCGTGTGACAATGAGGCAAGAGCATTTTCTTTTCCTATTTCCTTATAATGAAAAGTCACATGAAAGTCATATTAAATAACATAATAAATGGTTAAAATTCTGTCAGGAAAACCTACTGTTAAGAATTTTCCTAATTTCTGATTCGCAAAAGTTTTCAGAAACGTTGTGTATCACTTACGCCAACATTAAGATGCTCTTCCAAGGATATGCATGAAACACATATCAACTTCATATTGTGGAAATGAGAGTTAACTTACCATTCCGATACATTTTCTAAGGATGCTCCAGATACTGAAGTCATTTCTGGAAAACATAGGGGAGGGCAGACTTGTTCTGGAAAAAAAGAAAAGAAAAATAATTTAACTTTAATAGCACTGGCACTAGGGAAAAAAAAGCTACAGTCATTACCGTGAAAGCCACAGGCATACATTAATGAGACATTAATATGCATATAAAAATCCACATGTGTAAATGCAACAACATGAAAGATACTAAATATCACTAGTCATTAGGGAAATGCAAATTAAAACCACAATGAGCTATCACCTCACACCTGTAATAGCATCACCCAAAGATAAGGGATTACAAATGCTGACATGAATGTGGAGAACAAAGAAGGCTGCGCACTGCTGGTGGGACTGTAAACTGGTACAGCCACTGCAGAAAAGAGCATGGAGGGTCCTCAAAAGATTAAAATTGAACTCGCATAATATCTACCAATTCTGCTTCTGGGAACACATTAAACACTAACGTGAAAAGATGTCTACATCCCCATGTTCATAGCAGCACTATTTATGAAAGCCAAGACATGGTAACAACCTGAGGGTCCACTGATAGATGAACAAGAAGATGTGGCATGTATTTCTCTCTCTCTCTCTCTCTCTCGCAGACACACATACCCACACACTCACAAAGAGAAGAATATTATTTAACCATAAAAAAATGCAGAAACCCGACCATTTGCAACAAAATTGATGGACCTTGAAGGTATTATGTTAAGTGAAACAAGTCAGACAAAGACAAATACTTCACGATCTCACTTACATGTGTAATCTAACAGAAATGACAACAAAAGCCACATAAAACTCACAGAAAACGGATCAGATTTGTGGTTGGAGAGAAATGGAGAAGGGTGGTCAACATGCACAAACTTTCAATTATAAAATAAAGAAGTACCATGAATATAATGTACCACGTGACTATACGTAATACTGGAAGATATAATTAAGATACATAGTGAAGTTAAGAAAGCAGATTTTAGAGCTCTCATCACCAGGAGAGATGATGGATGATGACTAAATCTACTGTGGCAATCATGTCACAATACTGCAAAATGTAATATACACATGTAACTCAAACCACTGCACTGTATACCTTAACCTTAGTGAGGTATATCAATTATTTCTCAACAAAATTGGAAAAAACGTGCATCATCAGAGAGAGGCTAAAACAGGGTCATTCTGGGCTTATATCCCTAGTCACTGCTATTTTGGGCCCTGAAAAAGTTTCAAAGCAGATCACCTGGCCCCACATCCTCACAGCTGTCCTGATCAGAATTCTCCTAACCCTCTTGTGCTGCTCTCCAGCTATTCAAACCACCTCAGAGGGACACTGTTCTGGCATATCTGACCTGCTGTCTGGTCTAAGACAGACCTCTCACATTCTGATACTCAATAAATTATTTTCCTTTAGCTATCACATAATGGAAACAAAAATGCCATCAGAGAACCTAGTATCAGGTTGTTTTTAAGAAATTAAATGGGAAAATGCCAACTCCAAACCCAAAGTAAAATTTAGGCTGGGCATCATATATCAGTACTTTCCCAGAGATGCTGATACTGAACCAAACTCAACCAATTCTGGATATACAGGAAAATTCTTTACAAATTAGCCTCTAGGGAAGGAACATTCCCAAAGCCTCTGCAGGAGCTGAGAGGTTGCTGAGAGGAGGGTGGCTGTTGTCGGTGAAGGGTCTGCTGTTCCAATGAGCAAAACATCCCTGAGCTCAGGCATCCTGAGACCTCAGCACTAGCAGGGCAGGAGAGGGGGTGCCCGGAACAACTTCCTGAAACACCCTTAGAATGATGCTTTCTTTTCCATTATCTTAGGTTATGGTCAAGGGTGCTGCTGGTTTTCCAATGCTGTTTGAAACATACCTGTGTAACTAAAATACTGAAGAAAATTTGAGAGAATAGCACTGAGACATATTCAGTACCATGTGTAAAATAGATGACCAGTGAAAGTTCGATGTATGAAGCAGGGCACCCAAAGTCGGTGCTCTGGGACAACCTAGAGGGATGGGGTGGGGAGGAAGGTCGGGGGGGTGGTTTCAGGATGAAGGGGACACATGTATACTGTGGCCAATTCATGTTGATGTATGGCAAAAACCATCACTATAAAGTAATTATCCTCCAATTAAAATTAAAAAAGAAAATATTAAAATTTTTACCTTCTAAAGAATCTATATTCTATAAACTACTTCAAATTATACAAGTTACTAAAATTTTAAGTTTTAAAATAAATAATATTTTAAGATCCTCCGTGGTAGAATCCTTCTGATTTTCCTTTTTTAGGAACATACACTGCTCATTTGGCAGATTTGTTATCTGCCCAATCTGCTGGATAAGTGGGCCACAGATGGTACTGAAATCACATTCTCTATACAATCTAAGACTATCAATCTCGATGACGTGAACAATTGAATCAGGGGTAGAATCTCTGCCATTACCTAACATTTGCATGTATAATACAGTTTTAGAGATGCATATCAACTACATTTTTCATCTCTTGTCTATTACAAAACAAAATCTATGTCTAGGAAGTTATGAGCCTAAAATAAGTTTTGTGAAAACTGAATAAGGGACTGTATCATCCCCAACAGATGCTTACATTAAATGTATGTGTATAGGTTACTATTCTAATTAAAGGCAAGAAGAACAACAGAAAAAAAAAAAAAAAAAGACATTTTGCAAGCAAGAAGCAGGAGATAAGACACATCCAAGCTTTACTCGGAGTAGAGGTTTAAGTATTTGATGAATGAGTTTTGGAAATTTATAAGGCCTTTTGGTACACATTATTCCTTTCATAAAGAATCTAGAGGGGTAGGATAGGCTGGGTGGTGGAAGGGAGGTTCACGAGGGAAGGGACATGTGTATACCTATGGCTGATACATGTTGATGTATGGCAAAAACCAACACAATATTGTAAAGCAACTATCCTTCCATTAAAAACTAAACTTAAAAAAATTTTGATTTATGTTGTGCTACTCAAGAGATCAACACTAGGATCACTGGTGGAAGCTACAGGACAGCCAAGGTAAATATAATATAAACCCAACGTTCTATAAAGCTAACACAACAGCTATGAGCCTCCCTGGTGGCTCAGTGGTAAAGAATCCACCTGTCAATGCAGGAGACACAGGTTTGATCCCTGGGTCAGGAAGATCCCCCTGGAGAAGGAAATGGCCACCCACTCCAGTATTCTTGCCTGGAGAATCCCATGGACAGAGGAGCCTGGCGGGCTACAGTCCATGGGGTTGCAAAAGAGTCGGTCATAACTTAGGTACTAAATAACAACGTAACAGCTAACATAAAACATAACCTGTTTTAGAGTTAATTCCAAATAGGGGAGACAAGAGATGTCAACAAGGAAGGGCTTCAAACAGATGCTGGAGGATCCTTTTCTATCATGGCCCTGATAGGCATTCCTGTGCTGGGTGGGAAGTTGGTCTCCATCAGCTCGTCCAGGGATGTTGCTAAACATCCCACATGGAACAAGACAGGTCACCACACCAAAAAATTATCCAGCTTCTAAAGAGCCTCTTGATGAAGGTGAAAGAAGAGAGTGAAAAAGTTGGCTTAAAGCTCAACATTCAGAAAACTAAGATCACGGCACCCAGTCCTATCACTTCATGGCAAATAGATGGGGAAACAGTGGCTATTTTATTGGGCTCCAAAATCACTGCAGATGGTGATTGCAGCCATGAAATTATAAGTTGCTTGATCCTTGGAAGGAAAGTTATGACCAACCTAGATAGCATATTCAAAAGCAGAGACATTACTTTGCCAACTAAGGTCCATCTTGTCAAGGCTATGGTTTTTCCAGTAGTCATGTATGGATGTGAGATTTGGACCATAAAGAAACCTGAGCACCAAAAAATTGATCCTTTTGAATTGTGGTGTTGGAGAAGACTCTTGCGAGTCCCTTGGACTGCAAGGAGATCCAACTAGTCCATTCTGAAGGAGATCAGTCCTGAATATTCACTGGAAGGATTGATGCTGAAGCTGAAACTCCAATACTTTGGCCACCTGGTGCAAAGAACTAACTCATTTGAAAAGACCCTGATGCTGGGAAAGATTGAGGGCAGGAGGAGAAGGGGACGACAGGGGATGAGATGGTTGGATGGCATCACCGACTCAGTGGACATGAGCTTGAGTAAACTTGGGAGTTGGTGATGGACAGGGAGGCCTGGCGTGCTGTGGTCCATGCGGTCAGAGTTGGACATGACGGAGCAACTGAACTGACCTGAACTGAATGTCAGTAGTGCCAAAGTTGAGAGACTTATCATAGAAATTGGACTTCCCCAGTGGCTCAGATGGTAAAGAATTCGCTCCCAATGCAGGAGAACTGGGTTCAATCCCTGGGTCAGGAAGATTCCCTAGAGAAGAGAATGACTACCCACTCCAGTACTCTTGCCTGGAGAATTCCATGGACAGAGCAACTTGGTGGGCTACGTCCACGGGATCGCAAAGAAGCTGGACACGACTGAGCAACTAACACATACTGTATACTGTATCACAGAAATATGAGAGTTTCACAGATAATTTTAAACTCTGTAGTGTCTTTTTTTTAAAGCAACAAGATAAATTAATTTTAATAATATATTTGATTTAACCCAATAGGGTCCAAAATATTATCATTTCAAATGTAATCAATGTAAAAATATTAGTGAGATATTTTATACTTCTCCCCACACCACGTCTTCAAAATCCAGTATTGATTTTACACTTAGAGCACATCTCAGTTTAGCTACCACATTTTTAACAAAGTGAAATGTAGTCTTACCAAAGCAGTAATGTTATGTTTAATGGCAAAATACTTCGTACTGCTTCACTTTTACAAACTATATTATGAAATTAACACAATAAAATCTATCCTTATTAAAATTAAATAAGACTAAAGACTCAGCTTCTTGGTCACACTAGACACATTTCAAATGGTCAAAAATCACCTGTGTTTACTATTGGACATAATAGATTTCTGTGATTACTTCTGAACACAAAAGGCTAGGATTGCTCTCAGAGTGTAGAGAAGAGCACAAAATTACTCACTTACATGAGTCTAAAGTCAATAAGAAGCAAAACAGTCCACAGCCCAATCATTAAGAGGATGTGAAATCTGCAGTATTATCTAAAGAAGTAGAGGGAATGGATTTTTTAAAATTAGGTAGATCAAAGTTTAAAAAAAAATGATTTGTACTTAAAAGGGTATGTTTCTATATTTTAAATGTTCACTCCTTCCACGCGGGGGTAGGGAAGAATAGTAAGAATTCCCTACTGATCTTGGATGAGGCAGCGTTACTCCAGGCAGAAATCAGAACCATGGAGAGCGGGCCTCAGAGTTTTCAGGCTGAGCACACAGATCAATCATTCTCTTGCCTTCGAGTTTATCTGAGAGTCATTATCCTGAATTCTATGCTTCCTTTTTCCCTTCACACAGAGAGAAAACACCCTGTACCAGGGACTGAGAGCGATGTGGCCCGGTTCTATTTTCAACCATACAGATGCCACTCTGTGGACACAAGGGCACAATGACTGGTCTTTAAAGGAAGGTCCCGTCCCAGTTGCTTCATCTGCGAGCTGCTCGGGGCTCAGCCACTGCCCTGACAGCACGCCCTGCACCACAGGGTGTACACAGACCCCCAGCTGAACCGAGTTAACGTGAAGCGTGACTCACAAAGGCTGTGCTGGGTTCCCCTTGCTCTGAACACGCTGTGCAAGTTCAGACCACTGGCCCCCACACCTCTGGGAGATGCTTCTGTCTCCACCAGGCCACCGAGCTCCTCCGGGTCTTGGGAATGGGCACAGATGTGCCCCAGGGAATAGCACACGCAGTGCAGGCCCTCACACAAGGGGAGGAAAGACCCCGGGGAAGGGATCCAGGGCTGCAGCCCATGCCCCTGCCTCCCAGCATGAAAGTGAAAGTGAAAGTCGCTCAGTCGACCCTTTGCGACCCCATGGACTATACAGTCCCTGGAATTCTCCAGGTCAGAATACTGGAGTGGGTAGCCATTCCCTTAACCCGGGACTAACCTCCAGCAGGGTGATCTGGCTGGCTGATCTACTTCAGGTGGCAGCTACATCTGCAGTGAGAAAAGGGATATCCGAGATGGACCTAGAGATTGTCCTACTGAATGAAGTCAGACAGAAAAAGAGCTATACAGATGATGTTGCCTATATGTTGAATCTAAAAAACTGGTTCAGGGTTGAGCTGTGTTATACAGCAACTTCCCATTAGCTAGTTATTTTACATATGGTAATGTATACATTTCAATGGTACTCTCTCAATTCATCCCTTCCTCTCGTTCCTTTCCCCCACTGTGTCCAAAGTTGCTTCTCTATTTTGCATCTGTATTCCTGCCCTGCAAAGAGGTTCATCAGTACCATTTTTCTAGATTCCATATGTATTCATTCATATTTAACATTTGTTTTTCTCTCTCTGACTTCACTCTGTATAACAGGCTCCAGGTTCATTTACCTCACTACAAGTGACTCAAATTTGTTCCTTTTTATGACTGAGTAATATCCCACATATATGACTTGACTATGCCAAAGCCTTTGACTGTGTGGATCACAATAAACTGTGGAAAATTCTGAAAGAGATGGGAATACCAGACCACCTAACCTGCCTCTTGAGAAAAGAAGAAGGCTGATCGCCGAAGAATTGATGCTTTTGAACTGTGGTGTTGGAGAAGACTCTTGAGAGTCCCTTGGACTGCAAGGAGATCCAACCAGTCCATTCTGAAGGAGATCAGCCCTAGGATTTCCTTGGAAGGAATGATGCTAAAGCTGAAACTCCAGTACTTTGGCCACCTCATGCGAAGAGGTGACTCATTGGAAAAGACTCTGATGCTGGGAGGGATTGGGGGCAGGAGGAGAAGGGGACGACCGAGAATGGGATGGCTGGATGGCATCACGGACTCGATGGATGTGAGTCTGAGTGAACTCCGAGAGATGGTGACGAACAGGGAGGCCTGGCGTGCTGCGATTCATGGGGTTGCAAAGAGTCGGACACGACTGAGTGACTGAACTGAACTGAACTGGTGGCCCAGACAGTAAAGCGTCTGCCTACAATGCGGGAGACCCAGGTTCGATCCCTGGGTTGGGAAGATCTCCTGGAGAAGGAAATGGCAACCCACTCCAGTACTCTTGCCTGGAAAATTCCATGGACGGAGGAGTCTGGTAGGCTACAGTCCATGGGGTAGCAAAGAGTCAGACACGACTGAGCAACTTCAATGTCAATGTCAATATCCCACATATACCACAACTTCCTCATCTATTTCATCTGTCAATGGACATCTAGGTTGCTTAAATGCCCCAGTTATTGTAGACAGTGCTGCAAAAAACACTGGGGTACATATGCCAATTTTCAATTATGGTTTTCTTAGGGTATATGCCCAGTAGTGGGATTGCTGGATCAGATGGCAGTTTTATGCCTAGTGTTTTAAGGAATCTCCATACCGTTTTCCAAAGTGGCTGTTATCTATTTACATTCCCACCAACAGTCCAAGAGGGTTCCCTTCCCTTCACATCATCTCCCTCATTTATTGTTTGTAGATTTTCTGATGATGGCTATTCATCTGATGGGTAATGAAGTGACAACTCACTGCAGTTTTGATTTGCATTTCTCTAATAATGAGAGATGCTCATGTGTTTGCTGGCCATCTCTAAGCAATATGATTTTAAACGCACTGCAATGTGCTAATTTCAAGAAATGAAGTTTGTTGGTGTTCCATGGTATGCTTAAATTCCACAGTTCTTAATTTTCCCTTTCTTCATTCATATCCTCTGTTATTTCTGTACACATCTGTCACTTACTAGAGACTGTGGTTCCCCCTGAGATCAGGGACTATGTCTTATTCTCTTCTGCATGCCCCATATTGCAGAGTACTTTGCATGTTAACAGGTGCTGTCTGTTTTTACCTAACATCTCAAGTTAAAATGAGCAACAGAAAGAAAACCAGCAAAAAATTGAAAGATATGAATAAGTGGTAAGTGAGGCATGAAGAACACAGATAATCAAATTTTCTGCCTTTAAGTCATCTCTTAAGAAAACATTTTCAAAACCAAATTCCTTAAAATACATTTTCAGTTCCATTTCTTAAATCTTCTGAAGGAATAACCATTTTTAGCAGAATATTCATTGGGATATTTAGAAAAGCATAAAACAATCTAATTCTAACCTTTGATTCAAGATCAAAAGAATCCTAAGAACTAAAAACCTAAGAAAATAAGTTCATAGAGAAGCAGACTTTAATACATGTACAACTGTAACACTGAAAATTTGTATTGTACACTTACACACGTATTATGTGTTTTATACTTATGTGTGTGTATCTTCTTGCAATCATTAGGTGCTTATCACCTCTCCTTTTCAACTATCAGAATTCTTCTTCTCTTTTCCCCCAAATCATCCCTTCCGTAAGTCCTACTTTAAATATAACCCTAAAGAACACAGCTTGTATTTGAAACTAACCATTTGTAATTTTGCTTGCACAACTGATGCTTGCTAAACACCCAAAATGAAAGTCTTCCAAACAAGGAAGCCATTAGGAATAAACTACAAAATAAAATTATATTCAAAAAATTGAAGACTAGATTTCAAAATGATGCTGCATGAGTAAATTATCAAAGTAATTAAAAGCCTTATTATCACAAATTATGTAAAATCTTACATAGTTCATCTGGGTTACAATTCGCAAATCTTTTATAAATGTTTAAAGAAAATAATGGGCAGAAAAGCCTAGTAATCTCAACACTAATGCAAAAAGATACTCTTACTTAAAAGTTCATTAAAAAGTATCAAGTTCCATTTTTGGAAATGGATCACTCCTATCTTTTCTTCCTCCAGGTCAGGACAAACAACCATAGAGAATATAACACTCTTATTAACCCTCCATTCATTACTGAAGAACATGCAAGGCTTCTGTTGAGCATTTACTTAAATTCTTATTAAATGAGATTCTAAACTCTGTTGAACCTATGGTTGGAACACCGCAGGTACTCAGTAAATGTTGAGATTTTATGCCAGTTGGTTTTCTATTAACTAGGGCTCTAGGTTGAGTTCCACAATCCATTTGTCCTACAATTTTTCAATAGCAATCAAAAAGGGCTATTTATTTACTCTCAAACTGTTATGTCATTCTCATTAAAAGATACTGATGAAGTTAACTTGAAGAACACACATCATTAATGATACTAGACAGAATCAAGGACAATGGTTAATATTTGGGGGAGGCAGAGGCAAAGATTTCTGAGAGTGAACCCAAAAAACTCCTAACATAAAGGAGAAAAGTTGTAAAATAGATTTCATAAAACCAAAACCTTCTGTTCAAAGAAGGTATTAAGATGTCTATTTATTATTAAGGCAATGGAAAGGTAAGCTATCAACTCAGAGAAAATATACATGCTACATATGTCAATCCTAACGGAAATCAGTCCTGAACATTCATTGGAAGGACTGATGCTAAAGCTGAAACTCCAATAATTTGGCCACCTGATGCGAAGAACTGACTCATTGGAAAAGACCCTGATGTTGAGAAAGATTAAAGGCAGGAGGAGAAGGGGATGATGGAGGATGATGGTTGGATGGCATCACTAACTCGATGGACATGAGTTTGGGTGGACTCCAGGAGTTGGTGATGGACAGGGAGGCCTGGCCTGCTGCAGCCCATGGGGTCGCAAAGAGTCGGACATGACTGAGCGACTGAACTGAACAAATATTTGATAAAGGATTATATCCAGTGCTAACTTTAGTGGCATATATACGAAAACTGGAATGATACAGAGAAGATTAGCATGGACTTGGCTCAAGGATGATGCAAAGTCATGAAGTGTTCCGCATATTTATAAAATTGATAATTAATGAGAATCTACAGGAGCTACCCCACGGCTGAGGTCAGGGTGGAGGCCAAGAGGAGCAACCCCACATCCAAGGAGCAGCGGCTGCGCGGGCGCAGGAGGGCCGAGAGGAGCTACTTCACGTTCAAGGTCAGGAGGGGTGACCTCGTCGAAGGTAAGGAGCAGCAGCTGGGCTTTACTGGAGCAGCCGTGAAGAGATACCCCACGTCCAAGGTAAGAGAAACCAAAGTGAAACGGTAGGTGTTACGAGAGGGCATTAGAGGGCAGACACACTGAAACCATACTCACAGAAAATGAGCCAATCTAATCACACGGACCACAGCCTTCTCTAACTCACTGAAACTAAGCCATGCCGTGTGGGGCCACAAAAGACGGACGGATCATGGTGGAGAGGTCTAACAGAATGTGGTCCACTGGAGAAGGGAACGGCAAACCACTTCGGTATTTTTGCCTTGAAAACCCCATGAACAGTATGAAAAGGCAAAATGATAGGATACCAAAAGAGCAACTCCCCAGGTCAGTAGGTGCCCAATATGCTACTGGAGATCAGTGGAGAAATAGCTCCAGAAAGAATGAAGGGATGGAGCCAAAGCAGAAACAATACCCAGTTGTGCATGTGACTGGTGATAGAAGCAAGGTCTGATGCTGTAAAGAGCAATATTGCATAGGAACTTGGAATGTCAGGTCCATGAATCAAGGCAAACTGGAAGTGGTCAAACAGGAGATGGCAAGAGTGAACGTCGGCATTCTAGGAATCAGTGAACTAAAATGGACTGGAATGGGTGAATTTAACTCAGATGACCATTATATCTACTACTGCGGGCAGGAATCCCTTAGAAGCAATGAGTAGCCATCATGGTCAACAAGAGAGTCCGAAATGCAGTACTTGGATGCAATCTCAATAACGACAGAATGATCTCTGTTCATTTCGAAGGCAAACCATTGATTATCACGGTAATCCAAGCCTATGCCCCAACCAGGAATGCTGAAGAAGCTGAAGTTGAACGGTTCTATGAAGACCTACAAGACCTTTTAGAACTAACACCCAAAAAAGATGTCCTTTTCATTAGAGGGAACTGGAATGTAAAATTAGGAAGTCAAGAAACATCTGGAGTAACAGGAAAATTTGGCCTTGGAGTACGGAATGAAGCAGGGCAAAGGCTAATAGCATTTTGTCAAGAGAAGACACTGGTCATAACAAACACCCTTTTCCAACAATACAAGGAAAGACTCTACACATGGATATCACTAGACGGTCAACACCGAAATCAGACTGATTATATTCTTTGCAGCCAAAATTGGAGAAGCTCTATACGGTCAGCAAAAACAAGACCAGGAGCTGACTGTGGCTCAGATCATGAACTCCTTATTGCCAAATTCAGACTTAAATTGAACAAAATAGGGAAAACCACTATACCATCTAGGTATGACTTAAATCCATTATGATTATACAGTGGAAGTGAGAAACAGATTTAAGGGACTAGATCTGATAGAGTGCCTGATGAACTATGGATGGAGGTTCGTGACCTTGTACAGGAGACAGGGATCAAGACCATCCCCGTGGAAAAGAAATGGAAACAAGCAAAATGGCTGTCTGAGGAGGCCTTACAAATAGCTGTGAAAAGAAGAGAAGTGAAAAGCAAAGGAGAAAAGGAAAGATACAACCATCTGAATGCAGAGTTCCAAAGAATAGTAAGGAGAGATAAGAAAGCCATTTCATGGCTGCAGTCATCATCTGCAGTGATTTTAGAGCCCCCCCCAAATCACAGTCTCTCACTGTTTCCCCATCAATTTGCCATGAAGTGATGGGACCAGATGCCATGATCTTCGTTTTCTGATTGTTGAGCTTTAAGCCAATTTTTTCACTCTCCACTTTCACTTTCATCAAGAGGCTCTTTAGTTGTTCTTTACTTTCTGCCATAAGGATGGTGTCATCTGCATATCTGAGGTTAATACTATTTCTCCTGGCTATCTTGATTCCAGCTTGTGCTTTATCCAGATCAGTGTTTCTCTTGATGTACTCTGCATATAAGTTAAATAAGCAGGGTGACAATATACAGCCTTGACGTAGTCCTTTTCCTGTTTGGAACAAGTCTGCTGTTCCTTGTCCAGTTCTAACTGTTGGTTCCTGACCTGCATACAGATAGCAGGTTGTCAATGAATAAGTAATATTTGTGTTAAAACTTATATAGGGAATGATATCATATTATTATTTGGGGAGATTATATATATATCTTTACTTATATCTTAACATATGTTTGTTGCCTGTGACAAAGATCAATATAGTTTATAGAATTTACTGTTTTTTCCTATTTTCTAAAAAAATTTTTTTTAAAGTATAGTAGTTTACAACGTTGTGTTAGTTTCAGGTGTACAGCAAAGTGAATTTGTTATGCATATACATATATCCACACATTTCTGATTCTTGTCCCATATAGGCCTTTACAAAGTATTGAGTAGAATTCCCTGAGCTGTATCAGTTCAGTTCAGTTCAGTCACTCAGTCATGTCTGACTCTTTGCAACCCCATGAATTGCATGCCAGGCCTCCCTGTCCATCACCAACTCCTGACATTCACTCAGACTCATGTTCATCGAGTCAGTGATGCCATCCAGCCATCTCATCCTCTGTCGTCCCCTTCTCCTCCTGCCCAATGTGAAGAGTTGACTTGTTGGAAAAGACTCTGATGCTGGGAGGGATTGGGGGCAGGAGGAAAAGGGGACGACCGAAGATGAGATGGCTGGATGGCATCGCCAACTCGATGGACATGAGTTTGAGTGAACTCCGGGAGTTGGTGATGTACAGGGAGGCCTGGCGTGTTGCGATTCATGGGGTCACAAAGAGTCGGACACGACTGGGCGACTGAACTGAACTGAACTGAACTGAAAATGTTGAGTAAGAATAGTGAGAGAAGACATTTTTACCTAGTTTCTAATTTTAGGTGGAAGGCATTCAGTCTCTCATCATTAAGTACAATGTTCAGTTCAGTTCAGTTCAGTCGCTCAGTCATGTCGGACTCTTTGCGACCCCATGAATTGCAGCACGCCAGGCCTCCCTGTTCATAACCATCTCCCGGAGTTCACTCAGACTCACGTCCATTGAGTCCGTGATGCCATCCAGCCATCTCATCCTCGGTCGTCCCCTTCTCCTTCTGCCCCCAATCCCTCCCAGCATCAGAGCCTTTTCCAATGAGTCAACTCTTCGCATCAGGTGGCCAAACTATTGGAGCCTCAGCTTCAGCATCACTCCTTCCAAAGAAATCCCAGGGCTGATCTCCTTCAGAATGGACTGGTTGGATCTCCTTGCAGTCCAAGGGACTCTCAAGAGTCTTCTCCAACACCACAGTTCAAAAGCATCAATTCTTCAGTGCTCAGCCTTCTTCACAGTCCAACTCTCACATCCATCCATGACCACAGGAAAAACCATAGCCTTGACTAGACAGACCTTAGTCGGCAAAGTAATGTCTCTGCTTTTGAAAATGCGATCTAGGTTGGACATAACTTTTCTTCCAAGGAGTAAGCGTCTTCTAATTTCATGGCTGCATTCACCAAGTACAATATTAGTTGGAGGTTTTTCATAGCTTCTTCTAAGGAAGTAGAATAAGTTCTATTTCTAATTTGCTAAGAGATTTATTATGAAAGAATGTTGAATTCTGTCAAATACTTTTTCTGCATCTATTGAGATGATTATATGGTTTTTCATATTTGGTCTAAGATGATAAAATATATTGATTGATTTTTCTTTTTTTTTTAACATGCTGAACCATTCCTGGAATGAACCTCACTTGGTCATAATCCATAATCTCTTTCATAAATTGCTGAATCTCATAGGCTAATATTTTGTTTCAACTCTTTATTTCTATGTTCATGACAGATATTAGTCTTTTCCTAGAATGTTTCTGTCTGGTTTTGGTATTTTGGTAATACTAATCTCATAAAATGAGTTGGGAAGTGATCCTTCTTATTTTCTGGAAGGAATGATACTATTTCTACATAAATGGTTGATAGAATTCACCACTGACACTGTCTACATTGAGTTTTCTTTTTATGGAAGGTTCTTAACTACAAATTCAATTTCTTTAATAGATATAGAGCTATTCCAGCTATATGTTTCTTCTTGTATGAGGTTTGGTAGTTTGTGTTTTTCAAGAAATTGATCTATTTTATCTAAATTATTGCATTATGGGCATAGAGTTGTTCACAGTATTTCTTTATTATCCTTTTAATATTCAGGGGATCAGCAGTGATGAACCCTCTTCCACTGCTTATACTGGTAATACATGTCACCTTTCATTTATTTTGGTTAACCAGATTCTCGGCCTATCAATTTTATCAATTTTTTTCAGAGAACCAGCTTTGACTTCATTGATTTTCTCTACTTTTTCCTCTGTTTTCAATTTCCTTAATTTATGCTCTCAGTTCAGTTCAGTTCAGTTCAGTCGCTCAGGCGTGTCCGATTCTTTGCGATCCCATGAATAGCAGCACGCCAGGTCTCCCTGTTCATCACCATCTCCCGGAGGTCACTCAGACTCACGTCCATCGAGTCCGTGATGCCATCCAGCCATCTCATCCTCGGTCGTCCCCTTCGCCTCCTGCCCCCAATAGCTCCCAGCATCAGAGTCTTTTCCAATGAGTCAACTCTTCGCATGAGGTGGCCAAAGGACTGGAGTTTCAGCTTTAGTATCATTCCTTCCAAAGAAATCCCAGGGCTGATCTCCTTCAGAATGGACTGGTTGGATCTCCTTGCAGTCTAAGGGACTCTCAAGAGTCTTCTCCAACACCACAGTTCAAAAGCATCAATTCTTCGGCGCTCAGCCTTCTTCACAGTCCAACTCTCACATCCATACATGACCACAGGAAAAACCATAGCCTTGACTAGACGGACAGGGCTCCAAAATCACTGCAGATGGTGATTGCAGCCATGAAATTAAAAGATGCTTACTCCTTGGAAGAAAAGTTATGACCAACCTAGACAGCATATTCAAAAGCAGGGACATTATTTTGTCAACAAAGGTCTGTCTAGTCAAGGCTATGGTTTTTCCTGTGGTCATGTATGGATGTGAGAGTTGGACTGTGAAGAAAGCTGAGCACTGAAGAATTGATGCTTTTGAACTGTGGTGCTGGAGAAGACTCTTGCGAGTCCCTTGGACTGCAAGGAGATCCAACAGGTCCATCCTAAAGGAGATGAGTTGGGTGTTCATTGGAAGGACTGATGCTGAGGTTGAAACTCCAACACTTTGGCCACCTTATGCGAAGAGCTGACTCACTGAAAAAGACCCTGATGCTGGGAGGGATTGGGGGCAGGAGGAGAAGGGGACAACAGAGGATGAGATGGCTGGATGGCATCACCGACTCAATGGACATGAGTTTGGGTCAACTCCAGAAGTTGGTGATGGACAGGGTGGCCTGACGTGCTGTGATTCATAGGGTCGCAAAGAGTTGGACACGACTGAGCGACTGAACTGAACTATATCCAAATGGGAAGGAAATCTAAAAGAGAGGGGGATATATGTAAACATGTAGCTGACTCACTTTGCTATACAGAAGAAACACAACACTATAAGGCAACTATCAGTTCAGTTCAGTTTAGTTTTCTGAATGTTGAGCTTTAAGCCAACTTTTTCGCTCTCCTCTTTCACTTTCATCAAGAGGCTTTTTAGCTCCTCTTCACTTTCTGCCATAAGGGTGGTGTCATCTGCATATCTGAGGTTATTGATATTTCTCCCAGCAATCTTGATTCCAGCTTGTGTTTCTTCCAGTCCAGCGTTTCTCATGATGTACTCTGCATAGAAGTTAAATAAGCAGGGTGACAATATACAGCCTTGACGTATTCCTTTTCCTATTTGGAACCAGTCTGTTGTTCCATGTCCAGTTCTAACTGTTATTTCCTGACCTGCATACAGATTTCTCAAGAGGCAGGTCAGGTGGTCTGGTATTCCCATCTCTCTCAGAATTTTCCACAGTTTATTGTGATCCACACAGTCAAAGGCTTTGACATAGTCAATAAAGCAGAAATAGATGTTTTTCTGGAACTCTCTTGCTTTTTCCGTGATCCAGCGGATGCTGGCAATTTGATCTCTGGTTCCTCTGCCTTTTCTAAAACCAGCTTGAACATCAGGGAGTTCATGGTTCACCTATTGCTGAAGACTGGCTTGGAGAATTTTGAGCATATTCCACTAAAATTAATTTTGAAAATTAAAAAAAGAATTATATCCAAAATATTGAAAGAGTTCCTATAAATCTATTATACACAGACATACAACTCAATTTAAAATGGGCATAAGCCTCAGGCACTTCCCCCAGAAAACTTTAAAACTGACTCATAAATGCATGTGTAAGCACTCAAAATCATTTACAAAATGTAAATTAAAACCAGGACGTGATTCTTTGTTATACCCATAAAGCATCAAACGTTGGTGAGGTTGCAGAGTAACTGAAATTGTCACACAGAGAAATGGTACGCTGACTTTGGCAAACGTTAACTTTTTGTAGCTAAGTACACACCCTCTCTAGAACCCCCAAATGCTACTCCTACATAACAAAGTGAAAAACTGTCCATAAGGAAGATGTGTATAAGAATGTTTAAAGCAGGTTTATTCAATAAAACTCCCAAGTGAGAAAAGCCCAAATGTCCATTAACAGAGACACAGGGAAACAAACTGCTGCATATTCAGACGATGGCATTACCACTCAGCATTAAGCAAACTGAACGCGCAACTACATGACACGGACGACTCCCAGAAACACTGAGCGATTAAAGCCACGCTAAGAAAAAGATTCCATGCGACACATTGCTGTGTTTCAAATGGATGACCAACAAGGACCTACTACTGTGCAGCACCTGGAGCTCTGCTCATTGTTATGCAGCAGCCTGGATGGCACCGGGTTTGAGGAAGAATGGATACACGTATACGTATATGTATGGCTGAGTTCCATCCCTGTTCATCCGAAACTATCACATTGTTAATGGCTGTACTCCAATACATGGCAAAATATTAAAAAAAAAAAAAAAGAGAGAGAACATGCACATTCCATCCGCAATGCAGTTCAATAATAGACAAGACTAATCTATCACAACAGAAATGAGAACGGAGGGTGGTTATGGGGGTCGGGGG
>SJYT01078690.1:112956-131168 GCA_006410635.1 Cephalophus harveyi
ATGAGTATATGAATTTGTCAAATTGTATATTTAAGAGCTTGAATTTCAAAGCATGCTAACTTTACTCAACAAAGAAGCAAAAAGAAACTATACTGTAATTTGCTGGTTTCCCAAACTTTTTGGTCTTAAGATCTATTTAATTCTTAAAGGTTATTTGTGGTCCCAATGAGTTTTCTTTTATTGTGGATTACATCTATCACTATTTACTATATCAAAAGAAAAAAAAAATACAAGTTTTACTTATTAATAATAGTAAAATAAATATGCTAACTTAAATGACATTTTTATGAGAAAAAGTAACTGTACTGTCCAAAACAAGAATACCTTAGTAAGAAGAGTGGCATTATTAAACACTTTTGCAGTCCCTTTAATGTCCAGTTTTACATAAGATAGCTCGTTGCTCATAACTGCTCCTGCACTGAATCAGTGATGTCACATCATCACGTAGTATCTAGAAAACTCCACTGTACGCTTATTAGTGGATAATAATTTTAAAAAGGCTAATATCTTACTAATATCAAGAAACTTGTTTTAACCTTGTGGTCTCCCTAAAAGGGTCCTAGGGGACCCCCTCTCCCCAACAATGGTCAAAAGACTATTTTATAGAAGCACTGGCATAGACAGTCAGCAAAGGGGCCCTCTGCTTTCCACAAGGTATCTTTAGGAAACTTTAGAACAAGTCAATTTAAAAAAATTGATTCAATAAATATGGATTGAATTACAACTACCATAATTGATTTTTACAGTTGAGATACTTCAGTTTCAAAATGTTATTTCATTTCTGGAGTCTGTTTCAATAATTCAGCATTTAAATCTGGGTATAAAACAAGTTTCTCTAGCCTTTCAACTCAAAGAATTTCAGCTTAAGTTGATGCAATCTGGTTTTTTCATCATGAAGATGATGCTTTCATTAAACCATGGAAAACAATGTTTGCCCTCCAAAGTTGAATTATGTCCATAGTCTTAAAAATGCTATCATTCTTCAGTCATGGAAGAGTAAATAAAGTTGTACTTATAATATATGTGGAGATATAAGATCTTCAAAGGCATTTTGTTTATATGAAATATTTCATAATTGTAATATATTAGTATCAACACAAAATAACTAAAATATACCTATACAATACAATGAAATTCCTAAAATCTGTCTATCTCCATTTCAACAGAAGCAAGCTTGGATTGATTGCAATATCAATGAGTACATTGATATTGTAATGTACCTTCTACAAACTTCCAGACTTGAATTCAGACAAATAGAGGAGTTGCAAGTTCTCTCTGTATACCCAGAATCAGCACCTAACTTAGGGCTGAGTCAGACATGCAGGTCATGGGGTTAGGTGGATAGCTGGGTATTTAATCTGCTCCTGCTGCTGCCAAGTCACTTCAGTCATGTCTGACTCTGTGCGACCCCATGGACTGCAGCCCACCAGGCTCCTCCGTCCATGGGATTTTCCAGGCAAGAGTACTGGAGTGGGGTGCCATTGCCTTCTCCAAATCTGCTTCTAGACATCTTCAACTAAAATCAGCCTTTAGTCTTAGAAGGAAGTCCGTACAAATCTAAGATAAGATCCTTAAGACTAGTCCAGAGCCTTTTCAGGGACTATGCATATTTTTAAAAGTCCAACAACTTGGTTTCCGATTTTAAGCTTACTGTGGTAACTTTATGTAATTATCTGATATTGCTATCTGGTTTTGCAGTGTATTTTAAAGATTATTTTTCATTTTTATCTCTTAAATTATGAAAAGCCAGTAATTGTCACTTAAGGTCACTGAATTGTCACTTAATTGTCACTGAAGGTGATTATATGGCCTTGTTTTATAAGAGCTATTACTTATTTTGATTTTAATAAGTTAAAATGCATATTTAAATTTTCAAACTGCTTTCCATATTGGCTCTCTAAAGTTTAGAATTCTTTGTCCAACTTCAGTAACGTAATAAATTGACTTCCTATTCTTGTTAGTTTATTACCTTTACCGATTAAGAGGAAAGCCTAGAGAAACATCACACCACCAAGCCAACATGGACTGATGAACATATACCCAGAAGCAGTCCTTTAGTTTAGAGAGAAGTTGCCCCCTTGGGCAACAGGATTTCCTCACGTCAAGCCTACTGAATGGTGTTTGGCACAGTTGGCAAGAAGGCATGACACATTAAATTAAAGCAGACCTTACTTAACTTAGGGACAGAGTATGTATTTTCTGCTCACCTTATCTCAAAGAATTAACTAAGACTTCATGCAATGATGGGGCTAGAACAGATGTAAACTAATGAAAGTAGAGAGAGCAGGTCACGATGAGGTCATCTAAGACCTAAAGGAAATGGTCTTAATGACCGAGAACACAGACAAAATGCAGGCTGCGTGCAGTCAAGTCAGAGTCAGTTTCTTCGTCCCCGTCTCATCTGAAAGGCTGACCTAAGCCCTCTTGCACTGTGGACAGCTAAGCAGTACAGAGGCAGTGAGCACGAAATCTACTAACACCTCCCCATATTTCAGAAAGGATCTAAAGCTGTTTTGCTGCCAGTAATTTTGCTGGCAGGAAATGGGAAGGCAGCCTTTCCTGACTATAACAGGAGTTTCTTGAACACTATGCTAGGAAAGGTCCCGTCTTAGAACCCGGGTATGCTCCAGCTGGACTAGGAGTCTGGCAGTAGGCAGTGCGAGGTATGGCAAGACCCCAGAGTAGCCCTGAGCGCCTGATGGCAACGGTTGAAACCTGAACACAACTCTGGAGCAAAGCTGTGTCTAACAGGCTGCGTGTCACCTGGACATTGCAGTCAAGGGCTTCAGATCCCCAAAACAAGAGCCTGGGGACTATGCAAGCTGTGGTCAACACAAAGAGAAGACACACAGAGGAGCAGATAGGCACTGGATAATTAAGTATCCCTCTGCAAACACTACTCTGCCTCTTTCTGTGGCTCTGAACTTTTTAATACCATTACTGGATTAAGAGGAAAGCCTACAGAATCATCACATTGCCAGGCCAACATGGACTGATGAAAACATACCCAGGAACCAGCCCTTCAGTTTAGAGAGCAGCTGGCCCTTTAAACCACATGCGTTTTTCTGGAATGAATATAACAGTTTGTGATCTGCTTTAGCCAGTTCAATAGCCTGATTTAACTTCCTTTTAGAGTGACCTGAGATCTTTTTGACTGCTTACCCATTAGAGGGATAGAATTTCTAAGGAGAGATGAATTTCTGGTTCCTTCCTTCTCTGCGACACATAACACCTCCATGGACGTTATTTGACATACATGCCAGTTTCCTTTCTGACTTCTTGGAGCCCAGTAAGATACCTGTACTGCAAAGTTATTCCTCTCTTTCCTAAGAAGGTTTCTTCTGCTAATAAAGATTATACAGTGTCCTTAAACACAACAGTCAGGAGGAAGAAGTCTACCTTACCTTCTGAGATTTTCTTGTTCTTTCCAATAAGATAATGTCAATCATAATCCCGGGAAAAAAGCCAAAAATCTTGGCCTTCACTCATAATAAGAGAACGCACAGTTATTGAAAAGGAATAATTTCCATGGAACATTACACCTTTAATCACTCCTACATCCTTTGGAATATTCTACTTTGGTAGGAAGTTGTTAGACAATAGAGATTATAAGGAGAGAAATTTTTATATCTGTTTGAAATTGGCAGAATTTTCAATGTGTTCATGTGTTCTTTTGTATACTCATGTTAATACAAGTGGAAATGTGCAAAGGCACAGAAAACGCGTTCCACGTCCAGTGTAATTAGCAATAGTGCCTAGCTCTGAGCCAACAGCAGATGGGTGATTAATAAACTCTTTGGGACTATGATGATGTTAATTCTCTGCAAATTATTACATAAAAGAAACAAACAGAACTGCATTAATTAAAAGCTGGGACAGACTGTTTTACATTTCAGAATATCAATCCAGGAATTCGCCTAAGCATATAAATCTCTGTTCTTCTAAACAACTATGAAGACTCTAAATTTTAAGAGAAGAATGGAGGTTCTGAAGTCAGAATATCTGGCTTGCCTGCAGGTCCTATCACTTATTTGCTAAGTGATCTTGGGCAAGTCAATTAAACTTTCTGTGCTTCAATCTGTTCATCTGTAGAATTGAGGATATAATAATAATTGCCCTACCTATGACTCAGAGCTATTCTGAGAATCGAAAGCTATGGAGTTTGTGAAAGTATCTTGTATACAATTTATAATCCAAATGTACGTTGGGGCCATTAATATTATGCATCTGAAGATGCAGAAGCACTCTGGGTCTGAAGTTAACACACTACAGCCAGAAGACAGTGGCTCCAGCAAACAGTCAGACCTAGGTTCTAACATCTTGCTTCTGGACGTGCTTTTGTGAGGTGTTGCTCAAGTCAGAGATGAAGCATGGATGGGCTAAATGCTAACCAAAGCCACAAAGCTATGTCATATAGCCAGAACCAGATGCAGAAGGAAAGCTCACTACGTTGGCAGTTCTCGATTGTTCTATTATCATGGTACACTTTCCCCTACTAGAATTTTTCACAATCTACTTGGGACTCAAAGACCCAAAACATCAAAGCACAAAAGCAAGACAATATTGTGAAGGATCTGTGGTTATAAATAATCTACTTGGCTCACCCAGCCAGTCTTGCTGAAACTGGGGTTTCTCACAGCCCAGAACACACGGTTTCACTCCAGCTCGAGTAGGACACCAGGCTCCAGCTCTTACCACTGGCTGTCCCTTTGCTCTAGCACAAGTCATATTATATCCCCCATATATCGTCACAGCGTGCAGATCTGATGAGTGTCATCTACGCTTTCCACATTTGTCAGACACAGAGGCAACGCTTCCTGCTTGAGAACCAGGATATGTAATTAATGTGAGTCATTTCCAGAAGAGCAAGGAATTGACCCTGAGAATACTCACTACGGCAGAATGGCAGCTCATGCTTAGACTTCAAATCCTGGCTGAGCATGGTGCTGCATCAACATGACTCAACAACAGGCTGCACCCCATGAATAGGATCTGTCATGTTCTACAAGCCCTGAATGCACTGTGTAGAGTTGTGCATGAACCGCGTTTTCTGAAGATTTTAAAGGTACAAGGCAAAGAAATGGTTAAAGGATCTTTTTGTTTTGAAAACAAAATAACTTTCCTAATTTACATCTTGCAAATCCTTATTGACGTCCCTGGTAGCTCAGACGGTAAAGGGTCCACCTGCAATGCAGGAGGCTGGGGTTTGATCCCTGAGTTGGGAAGATCCCCTGGAAAAAAAAAATAGCAACCCATTCCAGTATTCTTGCCTGGGAAACCCCATGGAGAGAGCAGCCTAGCAGGCTACGGTCCATGTGTCACAAAGAGTCAGACACGACTGAGCAATTCAACAACAGTAACAGCTCCTTATTATTATATACGGTGCTATCTAAAATAGGAAAATCTTTCTGTGTTAACAAGCACAGCAAACAATACAGAAGAACTCTATGTCCCCTGAGGCTGTTTTCTCCTTCAGGCAAAATTCAGGTTGGCACAGCTCCAATGGGAGACACTTCGGTGTATTTGTAAAGACCAAATCCCACAGGTCATCAAAAGCCAAGATGCCCAGTCTATGAATTACCATAATTAAGAAATGGGCAGAGTAAACAGAATAAGGCAGACCATTAAAAGACTAAGCTACACCGACTATTTCCCAAGCACTCAGAACCTTGTGTTTATGTACATGGAAGAGAAGGAGGGTGCGTCTTCAAATAGAATAAGATGCCAAGCAAGGAAATACATTTTATTAAATATTTAATTTCTTCTTTCTTCTGACATTCTGAGGATTATAAGTGCATATAAAGCAAACTTGAAATAGAAAATGGATATTTACCTAAGAGATTCAAGAAGCCTAGGGATAGAAAAGAGAAGTAATGAGACCTCTGCATGGGGAAGGTAGTATCAAGGGACTAAGGAATGAATAACATCGCTTCAAGCCTCTAGTCACCTCTTGTTTACACTTCTGACAACATAAGCTTACAACCAGCCACACTTTTGTAATCTTAATGAAGAAAAACTATATTTAGATGTAACCATTACTTTAAAATGTCCTTATAAAATATAATGAAAAGGAACCATAAGAGATAGTTTTCCTTATTGTGCATTCAAAAGAAAACAATCATATTTCAAAATAAACACTTTTATTTTAGCTATCTGTTTCCCTGAATATTCATTGCTGATGCTGAAGCTGAAGTTCCAATATTCTGGCCATCTGATGCAAAGAGCTGACTCACTGGAAAAGACCCTGATGCTGGAAAAGATGGAGGGCAGGAGGAGAAGGGGGCGACAGAGGATGAGATGGTTGAATGGCATCACCAACTCAATGGACATGAGTTTGAGCAAACTCCGGGAGACAGTGAAGGACAGGGAAGACTGGTGTGCTGTGGTCCGTGGGGTCGTAAAGAGTCAAAAGTGACTTAGCAACTGAACAACAACAACCTGTTTCCCAAATTTCAAAGGCCAAAGTAAACTTCTAAAACCCATCCAAAGTCCTCTTCTTATGAGCTAAGAGTAAAAAAAAAAAATTCCATTTATTTACTTTTGCTTAAGGTTTATCAGTTTTCTACTAATAACAGCACCTAAGATTTAATGAGTTAAAATCACTATGACTCCTTTGCATAGATTATCTCATCTAATTATCACAACAACCCAACAAGGTAGGTTCTGTTATTACATCCCTTTTACAGAAGAAGTTGGGTTTCAAAGTGATTACAACTTGCTTACAGTCAGGAATGTGGTAGATATGAGATCAAATCCAA
Source organism: Cephalophus harveyi (assembly GCA_006410635.1). Classification (NCBI taxonomy): domain Eukaryota; kingdom Metazoa; phylum Chordata; class Mammalia; order Artiodactyla; family Bovidae; genus Cephalophus; species Cephalophus harveyi. Next base: position 119,715 of record SJYT01078690.1, read on the forward strand.
GTAACTCTTAATAGCTACACTTTTCTAGGTCACATTTTTTTCAAAGGACATATAGTGATAAGAATTACATGGCAATTATCTGCTATGTGGGAGGAATTAGAGATTTTTCTAAGAATTATCTTCCCTTTTGACAAACCTGGAAAAAAATATTTTCAACTCGTATCACATACAAAAAGCTAGTAATGGTATTATAGAGCAGCTAAAAATTAGTAAGTTGAACACTCCTAGAAAAAAATGGGCAAGATGTATTAGCAATTCACAGGAAAAAAGTAAAGATAGATCACAGAAAGATTCGCAATCTCTCTCAATTCAGAAATGGGCACTTAAACAGAACAGGGCTTGGCTTGTTCATTACTGTAACCTCAGCACTTTGAATAGAATGTGGCATTAATAGTAGCTCAAAATATATTTGTCAAACAAATAATTTGGTACATATATATTTTTAAAAAGCAAGGGCAAGAACTGTATGCCTGCATTTTCTATCATTAGTGTGAAAAAACAAAATTGCATGTATTGATGATTGCAATTGGGAAAAGGCGAGGGGTGGATAGTTTAAAAAGTGGAAGTATAAAATTTGCAAAATATACCCTATTACATTTCTGAATTTTGAACCACATGAATCACCAATTAAATATTTCTAAAGATAATCATCTTTGCACACACACATACACACATGCATTTTTAAAGAGCTGTTGAAGAAAAACTCAACTGAATAATATCAAAGCAAATGAGACCAAAAGAATGGAAATCTGCTCATGCTGTGTGCTAAGTTGCTCAGTCGTGTCCGACCCTTTGAGACCCCACGGACTGCAGCCCACCAGGCTCCTCTGTCCATGGGATTCTCGGGACAAGAATACTGCCATTTCCTTCTCCAGGGGATGTTCCCGACCCAAGGATCGAACCTGTGTCTCTTGTGTCTCCTGCAAAGGCGGGCGGGTTCTCTATCACTAGCACCCCGGGAAGCCCCCAAATTATGACTTTAATTGTTAAGTATTTCGTTTAGAATTCCTAAGCATGACCAAGTGTTACTGGAAAGAGTCTGTGTTTTTCCAACTGTGTTTTATAGATCCCCAAGCTCCCAAGAGGCGTTTTAGGGGTGAGGGGCAAGATCAGAAGATGGGCCTGTGGGCATCCAAGCCTCGGCTCTTTCTTTCAAAAAAGCAACTCCTTTTAACTGACTTTTTAAAATTGGTTGGGAAGAGGTTGAGTTCTCTACAAAGAAGCCTCCAGGACTTCCTCAGTGGTCAAGAATCCACCTTGTAATACAGGGTCACAGGTTCAATCCCTGGTCGGGGAGCTAGGATCCCCCATGCCCTGGCGCAACTAAGCCCACGTGCCACAAGTAGAGGGCTGGTGTACTGCAACGACAGATCCTAAGTGCCACAAATAAGACTCGATGCAACCAAATACACAAATATTAAAGAAAAGAAAAAGAAACCCTCAGGGAGCCTTAAAAAAAAAAAAGATGCCTCCATTTTCCTAGAGGCACTCTTGGCAGTAAGTTCAGCAAGTCCACTTTGGTTTGTGAAGATAATTATTATAAATCTTGACTCACACTACCTTTTTTCCCCTTCCTTAACATAACCCCAAGTGACCACAGCCTGCCAGCTTCTTATCCTAGATAAAGTTTTGCTTATTGTTTCCAGTTATCTTTTGAACTCTCTTGCAGAGATGGGGGTTGACTAACCCCCATCTGCCAAGCTGGCAATCCCTTCTCCTGATCAAGGAATCTCCAATTATGTTTTTGCCGGAGAGACAGGTGCCACGTGGAATCGGAGTGGCCTGCTGGCTCTTATTCCTCAGCGTTAGCCACTGTCATCCAACTTGCCAGTCTCCGTGTCCTCTGATGACAGAGACCCGTGGTTCCAGAGACAGGATCGTGGGCGGTCTGCCCAGGCTGCAGCCCAGTGGGGCCCTGGCCCAGCTTCTCTCTTTAGAGGATACAGCACCTTCTCTCTCAACCTTCTCTCCTTGAGCTGTTACCTGTTTCCTGGTCCCGAGCACTCTTCTCGCTCGGGCTAGTGACACAGGCTGGGGTCTGCTTTGTTAATGAGCAAGGCCCCACAGGAGAGCTGCGTGAGCTTCTAGTGATACTTCTTTATTTTAATTACAGTCCTCTACTTTCCAGAGCAAACAAGTACTCTGAGTCAGGAAGTAACGTGAGCACATAGAACACAGGGTCTCTGGAACCTGCATGCTTCAGTTGTGTCTGACTCTTTGTGACCCTATGGACTGTAGCGTACCAGGCTCCTTTGTCAACAGAATTTCCCAGGCAAGAATACTGGAGTGGGTTGCCAAGCCCTCTTCCAGGGGATCTTCCCGACCCAGGGATCGAACCTGAGTCTCTTGTGTCTCCTGCACTGGCAGGCGAGTTCTTTACCACTAGCACCACCTGGGAAGCCCCAGGCACTACCTCAAATCTGGCTAATTCTGGGCAAGTCTCTTACCCCTAGGACCTTAGGTGTCTCTAGACCCCTGGTCACTATATGACAACAAGGAGCTACTCCAAACATTTTTTGACAGATAAGGGTGTTTTTCTGCCCAGGGTACCTGAGGGCCTCTGAGTGGGGTGACTTGCTGGTAACTCTATGTGTGCGTGTGTGCTCAGTAATGCCTTGCTCTTTGCAACCCCCTGGACTGCAGCCCACCAGGCACATCTGTCCATGGGATTTTTCAGGCAAGAATATGGACTGGGGTGCCACTTCTCCAGAGGATCTTCCCAATCCAGGGACTGAACCCACGTCTCCTGCTTTGACAGGTGGATTCTTTACTGCTGAGCCACCAGGGAAGTCCAGGTGGGTTTGTACTGCTGATAAAATATATCGGACGCTGAATAATTTTTATTCACAACTAACAACATTTTCTCAGTATAATCCTACTTCTTGGCAGATTGTCTTAGCTTATATTCTCAACCTTTTTGTTTGTCTTCAACATGTCAGGATATTCTTCACACACAGAAAACAGCTGTTATTCGGTCACCTAATAATTCTAAAGCAGTCACAAAGGATAAACCAAGGGTAAACTAAGGGATTGTCTGGAGTCTGAATCTACCATTTCAGCAAACTAAACATTTAAGATTCTTGGCCACATTTATGAAAGAATGCAAGGCTTTTATTCAGGTAAATATATCAAGAACAAGTATATTAATTAGAGTCAGATAAAACTTAGTCCCTATTACATTTCTGTTGTAAAAAACCCTTCTGTATTTTAAAATTGCAAAGGTATTTTTACATTTTCTTATGAAAATTTCATTAAGTTCTGGCCTTACACATTTATGTTTGGTTCATCTAGAATTTAATTTATATTTGTGAAACAGAGGGCCATTTCCTTTTTTTTTTTTTTTTTCGGTATTAAATGATTCTCCCAGCAGCACTAACCTAACAGTCCATTTTTTCCCTCCCCAATCTGCTATGTTGCCTGTCTTACATATACCAGGTTCCCTTATATGTCTGGGTCTTTGGACCTTTTACTTTCATTCTTCAGATCAGTCTTGCCTGCAGGACAATTCTGCACTGAAGATTTGTAATCAACTTGGCATTTAGTCAGGCAAATGCCTTCCCTCCCTCAAACCAGGTTCTTGAGCAGTATCTTGGCTCCTTAAAGCCCTCTGAGCTTAAAGATATAGCTCAGAATCCATTTTCAACTTCCAAGGTAAAGTGCAACTTGAAAGCATGTTTGAGTCTATAGATCAATTTGGTAAATCAAACTTATGACAATGACTTTTCCTTCTTGATAAGTTTTATATCTTTTAGTATTTATTTCAAGGTTAAGTGACTTTTTAATAAATACTCTAAAATCAACCTCCACCCCCAGTTTTAACTGTAGTCTCTGTCTGTTGATGGTGCACAGAAATGTACTAATAGTTAGCTGACTTTGTAGCAAAGCAACCTTGCCAAACTTTCATCGTAACTATAATGATTTGTCTGTAGACATCTATGGTTCTCTTTATTTCTAAATCTGGGGGCTGTGTTATGTCTCTAGCCATGGCCTCCAAACAATCTTGAACAGAAAAGGTGATGGCAGGCATCCTTGTCTTATTCCTGAAATTAGAACTGTTGTTTATATTTCATTATCAAGTATTTATTTGTTCCAACTTTTAACCAGATTAAAGGAGTTCTCTTCCATCTGTAATTTGCTGTTTATTAATCATGAATGCCTAATTTCATTGAATGTTTTTTATTAGGATGATCATAGGCTTTTATCTTTTAATTTAGTAATACTGGGAATACCATTTATAGCATCATAACATGAATCCAACATTTCAGATTCTGACTAGCCTGTTCTACGTTAGTATCTTTTATATTATATATATCCAGATTAGATAAATATCAGTACCTTTACCAATTATACCAACTTAAGTTAAACTCCTAAAATGTTAAGAGGAGAGCTCAGAATAAATGTAATAAATTGGGCCCAAGACTAGAGAACTGATCCCACAGAACACAGACTACCAAGATGACAAGAAGCCCTATGAACATAAACTTGACCAGTATGGTGAAAGCTAACCTTCCACAAGACAACGCAATGTATTTTCTGGAAAAAAGTGCCATCAAAACATTTATTTTGTATGTTTTCTATCTCTGCAGTATTTTTGGTTCTAGGTCTTAAATCAGTCTCTGATTCTTTCTGTTGATATTTCTCTACAACTAACCTAAAAGCCCAAAGACACGCACAGAACCACAGAAAAGATCAACGGCCGGCAGAGTACACAGCCTATCAGTAATTCAGAGTGAATTAAAAAACACAAAATACTTTTTTCCCCAAGTCTAATCATATCAAAAGACATTGTAGAAGTTTCCTAAACTTCAATATGGTAGAAAAACCATGTTTTCAAGATTTCAGTTAGTGATCACAAGACTTTCAGAGTGAGAGGAGAACTCAGTTCATTTAGTCCAAATTTTTATTTAAGAGATGAGTTAATTTACCTAGTCAACAGATGAATTATTTTCGTGGTAATCATCACATAGGATGGATTAAAGATCCATAATATCGCTATTTTAATTATCGTAGAAATAAACTCAATGAGTCTGGCATACCTTGTTTTACATTAAATGACCACGACATAGGCCTTACAGCTTATGATTCTCTGGGTCAGAGATTTTTCAAACTGCACTCCCTGATGTCATCCTATGATAATGGGGTAGAAAAGGAAACGAGAGGGCAGAGGTTCTCCAGAGTTAAGCAGATCGTTGTTGAAAAGGAGAGTAAACAGAGTTAAAATAGGTCACTTACACTGAGCGCCGCCCGTGTGGTGGGCACTCTCCTCGGGACGCTATGCTGACACACCAGAGAGGAATAGGAATAGGGTCTGCGGTGGCTTCATATATTATATTTGGGGGGTACCTGTTGCTTCCATAATCCATACTACAGAAAGTAAAGCCTAAGTACTTCTGTTGGCTAAGAACATGAAATAGATAAGGTGATTTCAAGCACAGCAGGGGACGGGAGGCGGTTGGGGTGGGGGGTTTAAGGGGAGAGACTTCCACACCTGTGCCATTCTGGGTTGGACTAGTAAGAGAAAACACAGACTACATGAATATAGTATTAATATAATAAATTTCTGTCAGATGCAAAATAACTGCTGTTATGATGCATTATGGCACACACACAAACAGGCTCCCAGGTTTTTGAAAAGCCAAGAAATTCCCCCTTCAGCCATAGGCTCTGACAGCATCTAATAAGCACAGCGTTCCTTCCGATATCTTAATGATTCTATCAACTACTTGTGTACTTCTTTGAACATTCCAAAGATTTCTCCTGTGTTGTCACTAGACCGTCATGATGTATGTTAAAACAGTTAAAGGCTGTCTTCTCTTCTCTTTAGAGACCAGGAAACTGAGATCTGCTGGGTTTCCACGTAGGTACTTAATGGCCTGCACAGAACTGAGTCTCAGACCACAAAGGAGAGAATAGCAACGGCAGCGGAGTCAGGACGGACCCTCATGGCTCACGACAACAGCTGCCGTGATAACCTCCATCAAAAGGTAACCATCAACGAGCACATTTAGAGGACACCCTCTAACTGCACAGAAGAAAACTCTGGTTTGTTTTCCAAAACTCATTGATTTTTTTCAAATAAGTACAAAGAAAAAACATTCCTTGTTAACATGGGGCAGCTACATATCAGAAGTGCTGAGTACCATTTTTCAGTACAACAACAGTTGAGACCAATGGTAGCTAGAAGCCAATAGAGAAACGAAGTTAAAGCTATACAAATCTATAAATATTAAACAACAGTAAAAAAAAAAAAAAAAAAAAAACTATCTTGTAGAAATTAATAACTACTTATCCCCAAAGTACTTTTTACAATGACAACAGAATATAGTTTTCACTGACAATTTGATAAAATATTACACCTTATGAATACCGGCATGTACACAAGGCACTGCGCCTATAAACTTGTGTGAAACCAGAGAACTCGAGTGTTTGTGACACCTCATTAAACTGGGACAATCTCTAGGACTAAATCATCAAGGGAATAAAAAAACAATACTAATGTTATTAGACAGTATTAAAGGGCTATGTTCAACAAACCCCAGGTCTTAATAAGTCTTTGTTTAAATGTAACTAAACTGTTTCAATAAGCAGGCAATATTACCATCCATTCTTAATAAAACCAACACGAAGATCAAATGACAAGAAACTAAAATAGTATTGAGAGGCAGAGTCATAAAAGATGCATGCTCAAAGAAAGGAAGCCAGCATCACTTTCAACAGGGAGCTTTGAAGAGGCTTTCTAAATAGCCAGTTGAAGGATTTACGGTTCCCTAAAACCATGGTAGCCAAAACCACATTTTGTGCTTAGTTCCTGCAAGGACAGGTGATGATGTTCTTTCTGTAAATGGACAAAGTATTTAAGCTGAATCCTTTCCTTGAGGTGCTAGAGCAATACAAATGTTCAGCAGAGAGGAAAAAGCAAAAAAAAATGAGGACTCAGCCGCACACTTTGGTTTCCAAACCCAAATGCACTTGAGAACAGAGGCGGCAGTGTTGGCTTGGAGAGGCCCTCCTACCTGTGTTTTTTGATGCCATTGGAGAGCGCGTCTCCACCACCACAGTCCTTGCCTTCGGACATTCTGTGCTGTCTACTGCTCGGGGCTTCTGCTTCCTCGTCAAAGGAGTGCGCGGTCACTGCTTCCAGTCTGCTCAGGGACCCTTCGGACTCGGAATCTGTGGCAGAGCAGGTTCACAGTCAATGAACTGGGCTTTGGTGCGAGGCTGCCGTAACAATGGATTCCCTCCCTTCATGCATCAGGCTTTGAAACTTAAGCAGCCTACTTTGTCCTTCAACAATCCAGCCGTTACCTCCTCCTCAGGGATTTCAGAGAACCTGCACCCAGTAAGGCGAAAGGGGATTTAGAAAATGGATACAGGATTATATAAACTTACAATTAAACAGATTTCATACATTAAAAGAGACTTTACAAAGATTACCTAATTCTTTAGGAAATTGTATTCAGTGGTGTCCCCCCTAAAAGAAGTTGTTTTTTTCTTTCCCTTTTCAAAGCGGTTTAAACATAACTTTGAAAAAGCATTTTTTAAAAATTCATATAAAAGAAAAAGTTACAGTTGGCTGTACTTAGGGAAAGCATACATTTCATGACACTAGAGGTGCAAAGGTAATATTTAAATACTTAAAAAAAACACTTCTGGTTTTTATATTACTTAAAATCTCAACAGCAACAGCCTGAAGTAGCCATAGAGAATCTAACTATGAGGCAGGCGTTTTTAGGAATGAAAATGCCACATTCCCAACTGCCTGTGTATTGAGCGTGGAGCCATCTGCCTGACTGGGAATAGCAGGACAACTTCTTTTCATACAATACGGTATAGTTTTCAGGTGCACACATACATCCTTCTTTTCCTTTCAGCATCTGCAGGGTGCTCTGGGCATGAGGAAGGAGGACTATGCGGTTAACGAGTGTGCTCACGCTCGCCTGGTTTCTTAGTTGGGTTTTCAGACTCTTTAACGTTCTGCATATATATAAATATAACATATATATATGCGTATATATATATATAATGTTCTGCATAACATTCAAAGTAGCAGCCACTCAATCTCCAAGAGACTTTAAAAGATGCCTACGTTTATATTAATAAGTAAATTCCAGATAACGTGCAACTATCCTTCAGCAGATGACCACACACACACCTGTCCTCTGCTCTGGAGAAGTCCTCCTACATACATGCAAGCAAACTCCCTATTTAAATAAAAGTTTCACCCATCTGCCTAGTATATACCATGGTGCTCAAGAAATAGTACTTTCTTTTCCCACTACTACATTCTGCAGTTCAGCCCAAATCATGGGCCCTTCTTTATATCACATTTGAATTAATTAGTAACAATTGCTGCCCAGCTGCAGGTTGCCCAGCACACCTGAAACTCTGGACACTCGGAATGGTGCAAGTTATCTGCCCAAAAACTCAGTACTAGGGAAGTTATCTTTATTTTCTGTAAATATAGCTTTTTGTCCTGACATGTACCTTATAGCAATGAAAAATATTTTAATGTTAAGTTTAAGGGATATTTATTTTTCATTGTCAATTTTGGCAGGTAGTAACATTTTATTGCAAAACACCGAAAACCTGCATAGCCAGTGACAGGAGACGGTCATTCCTTTGATGAAATAAGCAGCTGCTAAAATTATAACAAAATAGAAAAATACTTTTAACATAATACTAAGACAAAAAAAAAAATCAGGCTACCATTTTACAACTCTAAAATACAAGCAAAAAAAAAAAAATTTAATTTTATTCTGCCTTAAAGAAAAATCAGTCTGGTTCAGGTAAACAGGTTAAATGTCCAAACGAGAACAGTGAAGTGACAGAAGTTTGTCCTGGGCACAGTGAGGCCAAGAGGGGAACAGTCCATTTGCTGGGGCAGGCAAAGGATACAAGAGAGGTGCTGTCTCCCCAAAATTGGGTTCATCTCTCAGTGGGTGTCAAGCAGAAAGAGACAACCAAACCAGAGAGCGGGAGAAGGAAGGAGTTTTTAACTGCAGCAAATAAAGAAAACACCAGGGATCTTTCTCAAGGCAATGTCTCCCCAACACCAAAACTAGGCAAGTTTTAGCTAAGTGTGCACGCATCAGCATCAAGTGGCCTGGGCAGTATATGCCTACTCATGAAGGGGTCTTGAGCAGAGGAGAATTTCTGCACAGAACTGGGGCAAATGTTGACCGGACTCCAAGCTTCAGCTGACTTAAGTTATGAGGGCCAGAAAAAGCCAAGAGCATCTTTCCTTAGGTTCCAGTTGATCTGGTAGTAGAGGGCTCAAGGCAGAGGGAGGGGTGTTGGAATTCTACAAAAGAGCTCAAAGTGCTTCAGGCTAATGTTTACTTTGAAAACAGAACTGGGAGTCTTCACAATTGATTTATTAACTTTATTACTGTAACTTCTCTTGCCTGATAACAGTTCTGTTTCAATCCCTTTGATCATTAATTACTGAGACCTGCTCAAGGGCAAGCATTTCAGGCCAGGCTTAGCTCTTCCCCTGCGGCTCAGCTGGTAAAGACTCCACCTGCAATGCGGGAGACCTGGGTTCCAACCCTGGGTTGGGAAGATCCCCTGGAGAAGGGAATGGCTACCCACATCAGTATTCTGACCTGGAGAATTCCATGGACTGTATAGCCCATGGGGTCGTAAAGAGTCGGACACCACTGAGTGACTTCCGCTTTCACTTTAGATCACAAAACAGCTTAGGCCCAAGAAAGCCATGCCCAGTCCGGTTCATTTTCTTTGGGCACCAGCCCCCCTCACCTGAGCTGCCTACAATGGTATAGCAGGTAACTCTCAAAACAATGAACGTTGTGCTCAGAGAGGAGTTTTCAGAGGAAGCAGCATGAGGCACAACCCGGACCCAAGAGGTGACAGTGGTCTTGGGGGATAGACCGGGGTGGTTTGTTCATGTCTACGCATTCCTGTTTGTTTCATGTGAAAAAAGAATTTCAAGTGCCAAATAAAATAATTTTGCCTTTATTGGTTAGTATTATTCATGATGCATTGTTACTTTATAATTTAGATGTCAGGAAAACCAAAACGCACTGAAGCAAAAACTTCACGCATTTACTGAACATCACTCTGCACAGGATACTGTGTTTGCTATTGAAGGGATACAAATCTTAAGATGGGGACAAATCTACCTCAAAAGAAAATTCTTAACAAAAAGCAGATACACAGTAAACACTAAACAAGAGGTAGGGCAGAAAGAGCTGCTGTGAAGTAAAGACTTCCCTCAAAATAAGATTTCACCTTACTGAACACCAGCTGGAGACCAACCGCCTCCACCCAAGCATGGGAGCGCTATGCTTACCCCTAGAGACACACGTCAGATGGCAATACAGACTCTGATCACTCCACTTGACTTCCTCTTTCTGGCCCCACTCCTAGGCTCTCTCCCTGTTCCTCCTCCCACGTCTTCCTTATCTCTTCCATGCTCCCAACCTCCTTCTCCCTCTAATAGAATCAGGCTGTGAAAAGAAGAGAGGCGAAAAGCAAAGGAGACAAGGAAAGATATAAGCACCTGAATGCAGAGTTCTAAACAATAGCAAGAAGAGATAAGAAAGCCTTCTTCAGCGATCAATGCAAAGAAATAGAGGAAAACAACAGAATGGGAAAGACTAGAGATCTCTTTAAGAAAATTAGAGATACCAAGGGAACATTTCATGCAAGGATGGGCTCAATAAAGGACAGAAATGGTCTGGACTTAACAGAAGCAGAAGATATTAAGAAGAGGTGGCAAGAATACACGGAAGAACTGTACAAAAAAGATCTTCACGACCCAGATAATCATGATGATGTGATCACTAATCTAGAGCCAGACATCTTGGAATGTGAAGTCAAGTTGGCCTTAGAAAGCATCACTACGAACAAAGCTAGTGGAGGTGATGGAATTCCAGTTGAGCTGTTTCAAATCCTGAAAGATGATGCTGTGAAAGTGCTGCACTCAATCTGCCAGCAAATTTGGAAAACTCGGCAGTGGCCACAGGACTGGAAAAGGTCAGTTTTCATTCCAATTCCAAAGAAAGGCAATGCAAAAGAATGCTCCAATTACCGCACAATTGCACTCATCTCACATGCTAGTAAAGTAATGCTCAAAATCCTCCAAGCCAGGCTTCAGCAATACGTGAACCGTGAACTCCCTGATGTTCAAGCTGGCTTTAGAAAAGGCAGAGGAACCAGAGATCAAATTGCCAACATCCGCTGGATCATGGAAAAAGCAAGAGAGTTCCAGAAAAACATCTACTTCTGCTTTATTGACTATGCCAAAGCCTTTGACTGTGTGGATCACAATAAACTGTGGAAAATTCTGAAAGAGATGGGAATACCAGACCACCTAACCTGCCTCTTGAGAAATCTGTATGCAGGTCAGGAAGCAACAGTTAGGACTGGACATGGAACAACAGACTGGTTCCAAATAGGAAAAGGAGTGCGTCAAGGCTGTATATTGTCACC
>SJYT01078690.1:131238-205789 GCA_006410635.1 Cephalophus harveyi
TTATGACCAACCTAGATAGCATATTCAAAAGCAGAGACATTACTTTGTCAACTAAGGTCCATCTAGTCAAGGCTATGGTTTTTCCTGTGGTCATGTATGGATGTGAGAGTTGGACTGTGAAGAAGGCTGAGCGCCGAAGAATTGATGCTTTTGAACTGTGGTGTTGGAGAAGACTCTTGAGAGTCCCTTGGACTGCAAGGAGATCAACCGTGGGATTTCTTTGGAAGCTGAAACTCCAGTACTTTGGCCACCTCATGAGAAGAGTTGACTCATTGGAAAAGACTCTGATGCTGGGAGGGATTGGGGGCAGGAGGAGAAGGGGACGACCGAGGATGAGATGGCTGGATGGCATCACTGACTCGATGGATGTGAGTCTGAGTGAACTCCGAGAGATGGTGATGAACAGGGAGGCCTGGCGTGCTGCGATTCATGGGGTCGCAAAGAGTCGGACACGACTGAGCAACTGAACTGAACTGAATGCCCACCCTTCCCCTGAAGGGCTCTACCAAAGGTCACAAACTACCTCCATATTGCAAAGTCAGTCCAGGGATCATTTGTGAATTCTTATGGTGACTCATCTACCACATCTGACGCTGCTTAATTCATTCTTCTCCTTCCTCATCTTGTGCAAGGCATGGCAGGATTCAAGGAACAGTAAGATCCGGTCCCTGTCTACCGTTAAGCAGAGGCAGACTGTTTTGTGAACACGTGAGTTCGGTGAATTTTTTTTCCTGGTGCCAGAACAGAAGTCTGCATGGGGGCAATAGGTTACACAGGCGGTATCAGCCAACTTCACCCAGTGAGGGACCAGGTGTCTAGAGGAGATTGTGACTGATGGCTGAGCTGAGTAAGCTGACAAGGAGTAAGAGTGGGGGTAGGGAAGAGAGTTACAATAGAGGAAGTATTCTGAGCAAAGGAAATGGACAGTCCACGGCAGGGAGAGCAGAACATTCAGGGAGGTGGGAGTGGACGACATGAGAAAGGAGTGGTGATGGGGCGGCTGGGAGGACATGAAGCCATGACTCAGCCATGAAGCTGACCACTCAGGGTGAACAAAAATCAGGGGCAGGCAGTGGGACAAGGAGGGCATAAAATGAAGCGAGAACAGGGTAGTACCCCAGTACCTGCCATGAGGTTCTTACACCTGCTAGAAGCACATCGCCAGGTCATCTCTAAGCATTCTAGCTTCAGAACGAAATGAGATCAATGACATGATTCACAGTGTCCTCGAGATAAAAACTTGTTGATTGAGAACAAAAAGCTCAGTTGCTAATAAGAACCTACTATATAGCACAGGGAACTCTACTCAATGCTCTGGGGTGACCTAAACGGGAAGAAAATCCAAGTAAGAGGGATACACATATATGTATAGTCGATTCACTTTGTTGTACAGCTGAAACTAACAACACTGCAAAACAACTATACTTCAGTAAATGTTTAAGTTCAAAAACTCGGTTACTTCTAGTACTATGTATATAGTACTACACACTTAGGCTTACTTTGTTGACAATAAGGTTGTTGTTTAGTTGTTAAATCGTGTCCAGCTCTTTAGCAACCCCATGGACTGTAGCCTGCCAGCCTCCTCTGTCCATGGGATTCTCCAGGCAAGAATACTGGAGTGGGTTGCCATTTCCTTCTCCAGGGAATCTTTCAAACCCGCATCTCCTGCACTGGCAGGCAGATTCTTTACCACCGAGCCACTTGGGAAGACCATTGGCAATAGGGAGCCAACCTCAACTTCTATGCCTTCACAGTAGGAGTCGTACCAATCTGCCTCCAGCAAAGCACCATTTCACTTGCAGACCCACAGGTTCAGATATATTTAAATTCAAACATGTTTACCTGAGTAGCAAAGGTCACAGCCACTGTGGAGGTTTATTGATTAAGAAGGCGAAGCCTGCCTATAAGATTAATTTTCAAGTGACAGATCTTAGTGCAACTAAGGTGATAATTCAATCTTAAAACATCAGGTTTTTAAATTTTGCCTGAAGGTACACATATCAAATAGACCAGACATTATCTACCATTCAATGTTACTGGGCAACACATTAATGCCTTAGTGGAAAGTATCAAGCATTGGAAAGACTGTGCTTAATGCGTCATATGGTGGTCACAATAGTAACAGAGTAATGTACATGCTTTAAAAACAAACAGGGCCACAGAGGTGGGGAGTTACTGGTTAGTGGGTACAGTTTCATTTGGGGGATGATGGAAAAGTTCTGCCAATGGATGGCAGTGTTGGTTGCACAATAATGTACCTGATGCAACTGAACTACATGCTTAAAAGTGGCTAAAATGGTATATACACTATGTATGTGAAGTTGCTCAGTCGTGTCTGACACTTTGTGATCCCATGGACTGTAGCCTACCAGGCTTCTCCATCCATGGAATTCTCCAGGCAAGAGTACTGGAGTGGGTGGCCATTTCTTTCTCCAGGGGACCTTCCTGATCCGGGGATCAAACCCAGGTCTCCCGCATTGCAGGCAGACGCTTTACTGTCTGAGCTACCAGGGAAGCCCATACATTATGTATATTTTACCAAAATAAAACCAAACCAAAACTCAAACAAGCAAACAAAAACCTGTCAAGCCAAAGCCACATATTCATCATGCCAGATGTGTGGACTATATTCTTGTTCTGTCATCTCTCACCTCAACGCCAATGACGAAACAAAGCCACATAGACATAGAGCAATCTTGATGGATTTTTATACAGGTATATTTTTAAACATAGTAGCAGAAATTTTAACAAAATCCATAGTGAGATTTCTGACAAAATTAGTCTTTCACTCTTCCTTTTATTTCTCACAAGATAAATGCTCTAGTCCATGTACAGCACTTAAGGCAGACAAAATCTCTGCCTGATTATCTTCCCAATTAAATCAACAGTCTTAGCAGAAAGCTTGTTTACAAATCTCTGATGGCCCAGATCTTTAAAGCTCTGTCCAAGAGGGGACTTAAAATTATTTCTAACACATTTTGGATTGAACACTATCCCCTTTCAACCGAACAGCATGGAAGCCAACGGCTGTGATTGGGTTAACTTGGCTTTGGAAACTTCGCTCATCGAGTTTTATAACATGTACAACTTGTATGTCAATCATATCTCAATAAAGTGGCTTACAAAAAACCCTTCAGATTAAGAGGATCATTACCTCTATGCTACTTTTTTTTGAGTTATTCCTATTAAAAGGCTGAAAGTAGAGGTCATAAAGTTAACAATAGAAACAAGCCAACGATTCTTATGTTCTCCTGATAAACATTTTTTTTAACATGACCTTTGAAAACTAGATTGAGAACAAACAGTACAAAGGAGCAAGATGTGGAAGACTGTGGATAGTGTCCAAATAACCCCTCCCGTTACTTAAGGTTAACAGGAAATGGTCAAGAGGCACACACGCTCAATTTAATACCTTCATTGTTTATGGTTTCCCCAAGAACCAGGCATGTTCTAAGAATGTCCAAGGTAACCCAAAGTAACCCAACCTGTGAAACTGTCAGTGTTAAATTTTTATTCAGCTTTAAAATACAATCTTACAGACTAAAAAATAACACAGTAAACACAAAGGACACAAGGAAAATCAATGAGGCTTACCACATTCAAAATAAATTGTAAACAGAAAATCAGGAATCAGGATGAGTCCAGAAGGGACTGCCAAGAGATCGCTACAATAACCTACAGAGGAAGTGACGAAAGCTTGAAACAGAATCTTGGCAGCAAGCGACAAGAGTCAGAACCATTCTAGACATATCCTCCCCATATCCTCCCCAAGTGAGGCACAAGGTCAAAATGAACCAAATGGTATAGTGTTGATTACCACAGAGTTTTTTTAAAAGGACTGGCATGTCCCCAAGCAACTAAATCTACTACTGTTTTCGGCAACTTGCAAAATCTGCACATGTAATTGCACATGAGGAATTATTCAAAATGTGGTGTATGGGCTATTGAAAATTTTGTCTCTTTTGGATGACTAAATTTGGAGCTTCCCATTTGTTTTGTTGACATCCTTAAAATCATTTTCAAGGTCACCTATGCATACACTCGACAAAGAAAATAATTCTAAAACTAAGGACCAGTTACAAAGTAATTAATAAAAACAAAAATGAAGTATTTTCATGTGACTTCAGCTTAATAAATCAATGCTCACCAAATAGCTACCACACACCAGGTAAAGGGCTTGTTGCTGAAACAGTTTAGAAAGATTAATGAGATATGGGTAGTGCCCTCCAAGTAGTCAAAGTCCAATCTAGTGAAAGACTCACAGGTAAACAAATGTTTACACAAAGTGTGGGAAGAGTTGAAGAAGTCACTCTCAGGGAAACCAGGGCAAGTTTCCAGGCAGAGATGGCATCTGAGCTGCCACGATGACTAAGAATTCAAGGCAAGGAAAGAGAATACCAGGGGTGAGGGGAACAGCAAATAGTCCAATGGCCTGAAAGACCAAGGTGCGTGTCCAAGAACATCTGGCATGGCTAGAGAGGAGGGAAAGCTGTGGTCATCAGAGTTAAAGCTGCAAAGTGGGTCAGATCACAGAGTTTATACTGACCCTGTAAGTACGGAGTATGGAGCCGCCGGATGCTCTGTCACGGAGAGGTTAAGACCCATTTCAGACTTTACAGATAACTCTGAGCTTCCCTGGTGGCTCAAATGGTAAAGAAACCACCTGCAACTCAGGAAACCTGGGTCTGATCCCTGGATTGGGAAGATCCCCAGGCAAGAATAATGGAGTGGGTAACTCCAGTATACTTGCCTGGAGAATTCCACGGACAGAGGAGCCTGGCGGGCTACAGTCCATGGCATCTCAGAGTTGGGACACGACTGAGGGACTAACATTTTCACCTTCTGATGCATCAGCATCCCAGGGCCACTGTAACAATGACTGTAACTTAATGGATTCAGTGACCATGAACACTGGGAGAGAAACAGAGAGACAAGAAGGCAACTAGATACTCAGAAATGGGGAGGATGTGAGGAAAGCAGGTAAGAGATGACCTTCACAGGTTGGTTGATGAGAAAGCCAGCAGCCAAGACAGGCAAGGTCAGGATGACAAGGGGACAGGTCGGGAGGACCAGTCCAGTTTCCATTATTTGGAGTTTGAGATGCTTTGGGCCAAAGTAGGACTTTTCAGTAAACAGATGCAAAGTCTAAGAACATCACTATCCTTCACAACCAACTCATCCTCAAGTTCAATTTAGCCTTTGAAATGTATCCCCAAATTTTTTTCACTCAAATATCTGCACTCCTAATCTGTGCCGAAATCTATGCCAGTTTCAAGGAGTGCAAAGTTCTTCAAGGAATGTTCTGTCTGCTTGAGTGACAGGGCAGGAAAAAAATAATAACAATCATATAAAATGTCAACTACAGGAAATGCTATGGGCCTATGATGCATGGAAAACTCAGCACTGGCCATGGGACTGGAAAAGGTCAGTTTTCATTTCAATCCCAAAAAAGGCAATGCCAAAGAATGCTCAAACTACCGCACGATTCCACTCATCTCACACGCTAGCAAGGTAATGCTCAAAATTCTCCAACCATGAACGTGCAGATGTTCAAGCTGGATTTAGAAAAGGCAGAGGAACCAGAGATCAAACTGGCAACATCTGTTGGATCATCCAAAAAGCAAGAGAGTTCCAGAAAAACATTTACTTCTGCTTTATTATGCCAAAGCCTTTGACTGTGTGGATCACAATAAACTGTGGAAAATTCTGAAAGAGATGGGAATACCAGACCACCTGACCTGCCTCTTGAGAAACCTATATGCAGGTCAGGAAGCAACAGGTAGAACTGGACATGGAACAACAGACTGGTTCCAAATGGGAAAAGGAGTATGTCAAGGCTGTATATTGTCACCCTGCTTATTTAACTTATATGCAGAGTACATAATGAGAAATGCTGGCTGGAAGGAGCACAGGCTGGAATCAAGACTGCCAGGAGAAATATCAATCACCTCAGATATGCAGATGACACCACCATTATGGCAGAAAGTGAAAAGAACTAAAGAGCCTCTTGATGAAAGTGAAAGAAGAGAGTGAAAAAGTTGGCTTAAAGCTCAACATTCAGAAAACTAAGATCATGGCAACCAGTCCCATCAGTTCATGGCAAATAGATGGGGAAACAATGGAAACAGTGAGAGACTTTATCTTGGGGGGCCCCAAAATCACTGCAGATGGTGACTGCAGCCATGAAATTAAAAGATGCTTGCTCCTTGGAAGAAAAGCTATGACCAACCTAGATGGTTGAGATGTTACTTTGCCATCAAAGGTCTGTCTAGTCAAAGCTTCGTTTTTTTCCAGTGGTCATGTATGGATGTGAGAGCTGGACCATAAAGAAAACTAAGCACTGAAGAAATGATGCTTTTGAACTGTGGTGTTGGAGAAGACTCTTGAGAGTCCCTTGGACTGCAAGGAGATCCAACCAGTCCATTCTAAAGGAGATCAGTCCTCAATACCCATTGGAAGGACTGATGCTGAAGCTGAAACTCCAATACTTTGGCCATCTGATGTGAAGAGCTGATTCACTGGAAAAGACCCTGATGCTGGGAATAATTGAAGGCAGGAAGAGAAGGGAACAATAGAGGATGAGATGGTTGGATGGCATCATCAACTCAACTGACATGAGTTTGAGTAAGCTCCGGGAGTTGGTGATGGACAGGGAGGCCTGGTGTACTGCAGTCCATGGGGTCGCAAAGAGTCCGACATGACTGAGCAACTGAACTGATGATGCATGGGGCATCAACAGTGGGGATCTGATCTAGCCCAAATGTCAAGCAGGCTTCCCCGAGGAACAAAGGTCAGGATATGTGTTCATTAAAGCAATAAAGAGAGGAACTGAAACTTTCCATCTCAGTTAAGTGGCTTTCATGCAAACTCTTGTCATCTTTCATCAAGGACACCTGGACCTCAAATCAATTTTAACTCTCAACATACTCACTTGCTAGCAGACTGTAAACTCCTGAGTTGGGATCATGCCTCATTTGCTCTTAATTTCCAATTCTTAGTATAATGCAAGCATATTACAAAACCCCACAATATTTACTTTAAAAAAGGAAACTTGATAAAATACTAACCTGACATCATCGGTATACTTGTTTGCTGCTGCCCATCACTTACAGATTAAAAAGCAAATTCTTCAGCAGAACCTTATCACAAGACTCATTACAGGCTGGCCCTGAATTACTATTGTGGCTTCATCTCATCACCATTTCTCAGCATTTGGAACACTTAACCCCTGCTTCGGCCACAGTGCATTTTCACAATGTCTTGGAAAACAGTTCTCTACCTTCAGATGCGTTAGCTTCTTCCACAAAGAATACTCCACCTCCGTCTTACCCTGCTGGAGAACTCTTTACTGACCCTCTACTCAGGCACCAAGAAAAATGCCTCTCTCACAGAGGAGCTTACACTCTACTTGTAGGAGTACAGGAACAAATGAACAACATGTGTGAAAGATTCTTTTTTTTTTTAAGGCAAGAGAAAAAGGAGAGAAAATGCTACAGTGAAGGTCTTTCTGAGCAGAAAAAGGATCGGAGTGGAGGGGTAAGCCCTGCAGATGTTTGGGATGAGAGCGCTCTGGGTGAGGGGAAGCGAAGGCCTGGGGGGACATGCCTGGCAGGAGCAGGGACAGCGGCTGAGGAGTGATGGAAGGAAGGGACTGAGGACACAGGGCAGACCTCAGCAGGCGGCAGGCAGCCAGATGGAGGGCTCCTGGCTTTTATTCCAGCCGGAAGCAAAGCCATTGCAGGGTCCCGTGCAGGGAACTGATCTGAAGAGACTCACGTGTGGAAACGGTCACTCTGAACGCTGTGCTTGAAATACTGCTGGAGACAAGGATGCAAGCAGAGAGGCCAGTCAGAAAGCCCCTGTCACAATCCAGGTGAGAGATGACGGGGGCCTGGCTGGTGCGAGTGGAATGATGATAAGGGGTCAGATTCTGCTGAATGTGGTAGGAAGAGCTGACAGAATGTGTTGATGGACTGAACGTGGATACGACAGCTTTCACCCGACCCCCCGGAAAAAAGGAAATCAAAGCACAATTTTTAAAAAACCAAAACAAAACAACCCACAGTCCATGACAGATAATTCAAAGGTTCTCAACCTCAGCTGAAGCAATTGTAAAGACGCATCCTTCATCCACCAAAATATGCAGGAGGGGCAGGCTTGTGAGCAGTAGTGAAGAATTCTCTTCTGGACATTTTAAGACACTTAGGAGATCTCACTTAAGTGAACGTGCCAAGTAGATAATGAGACAGGAGTCTGAAATTCAGAGACAAGACTGAGTCTACAGACACAAACTGACAGATTTATCAGAATTTGGGCAATATTCGCAGGTGTGGGACTAGGTGACGTCACGCAAGGCAAGCTGTTCAAGCTTTAATGTCTGGATGATCCCCTACAGATTTGAAGAAAACTGCCCATTCTTATTCACTAAGTCTGAGTTGGGACCTCTGGTTCTGCAATTCCGGCAAGCTCCCACGTGAAGCTAACGCTACTCAGACCGCACTCGGAGCACAAGGGCACCAGAGCAGTGCCGCCCAACCTTTCTGGCAGCAGGGACGGGTTTTGTGGAAGAGAATTTTTCCACAGACTGGATGGTGGGGGATGGTTTTGGGACGATTCAAGCGCATTACGTTTATCGTGCAATTTGTTTCTATTATTATTATTAAACTGGCATATATAATGAAATGATGATACAACTCACCATAATGCAGAATCAGTGGGAGTCCTGAGCTTGTTTTCCTGCAACTAGACCAGGGGTGATGGGAGACAGGGACACCCACAGTGCACTGCTTATGTTTGGTCTACTGCGTGAACTCTTTGATTGCTGTAATGCAGAAAACCTTGCTTCACAAAGAGAGAACGCTGGAAACGGAAGCAGGCTTTTCTAGCAATCTTAGGATATACTACCTTTGACTTTAATTCAGAATGCATGGAGATCTGAAATTGTCTCAAACATATTTTTAAGGCCACCATCATTTGTGATCTCAAGTGGTCATGCAAGCAATGGGGAGCGGCTGTAAATACAAATGAACCTTCACTCACTAGCCCATCTCTCACCTCCTGGTGTGTGGTCTGGTTCCTAACAGGCCACAGACCAATACTGGTCTGTGACCAAGGACTGGGGACCTCTGACCTTGAGGGTAAATGCAGAAAAGAAAAGAATGACTGCACTCCAAGACACTCTACTACCAAAAGTGAGAAAGATGCAAGAACGCTAGCGAAGGAAACAGAAATAAAATCAAATGAGAGTGGTATTCTGGAAACGAAGGAAGGGGGCATCAGCAACTTGAAGTGCTGGTAAAAGGCCGACAAAGATGCAAACTGGGACAGGACCATGCAACTAGGCAGCTGAGCCTGTGACAGTGGTGACCCGGTCAAGAGCGGCTGCTGGGAAATCATGAGAACAAACGTAACTAGAGGCTGTTCAAGAGAGAATGCTAGAAGAGCAAAGTGATGCAGTCAAAGGTATTTTATAGGACACAGCATTTCTGGAAGATAAGACAGCTGATGGGGACCAGGAATAACTGATTACCTGGGAGAGATAAGGAGCTGTACTAATATCCTGATGAAGGTTGAAGTGCTAGGTTTGATCCCTGGCTGGCTAAGATTCTCTGGAGTAGGAAATGGCAACCCACTCCAGTATTCTTGCCTGGAGAATTCCACGGACAGAGGAGCCTGACAGGCTACAGTCCATAAGGTCACAAAGAGTTAGACACAACTGAGCATGCATGCACACACAAAGGATAAATTACGTTCACCAGTGTTTTACCTACAACATATACACATCATGAGTAAGCTGCTGGATAATTTTTAAGGCTATAAGTACAAAGTGAGATTAAGAGCCCTTGGCACTACTTAAGATTTTCCACAGAACACTGTACCACATTACATACAAAAGGTGTTTAATAACAGTCACAGTCTGTGGTACCCAATTTGCTGCACATCACACCAACCAATGAACGTGTTCTGTCCTGGGCAACAGAGGAAATACACAAGTTCACACGGTAAGGTCTCTGTCCTTGAGGGAAATGCAGGCTTAGGGAAAGACAAGAAAGAAATGCACAAAAAGTTATATAACGAGAAACAGGGCAAGAACAAGGTAGTATGGCTAATCATTCAATAAATAAATAAATAAGGACAAGAGAAAAAAGTACTAGGAATACAGAAGTGAGTGAGCTCGTCAAGTCCTGGGCAGGTGCAGACCACAGTAAAGACTCACAGAAATGGCCCAGGCAGGAAATGTCCACGTATTTCAGAACCACAGGACTTCCCTGGGGGTACAGTGGGTAAGAACCTGCCTGCCAACGCAGTCAGACATGGGTTTGATATGTGGTCCAGGAGGATCCCACCTGCCACAGAGCGACTGGGCCTGTGCCTTATGTGCTCAAGTGCTAAAGCCCATGCACCCAGCGCCTGTGCTCTACAAGAGAAGCCACCACAAGGAAGAGCCGCCCGGCTAGCCGCAACGAGAGACAGACCACACACGGCAAGGAAGACCCACAAGGGCCAAAAAAAAACCACCAAAATAAGTAAAAATAAATAAATAAAAAAACCCTAAAACGCAGGAGAGGACAATGGGCTTAGGAACATAAAGAATGGACCACATGGTATCTTATCAGCCTTCCTGCCAACACTTCTGGTCACTGTGATCAAACCCTGCGTCTTCTATGTGAAACTCTCAGCAGATGTCATTACTTTTCTCAGCTATTACCAGTTGTAGTTGTTGGATTTGGAGAAGGCAATGGCACCCCACTCCAGTACTCTTGCCTGGAAAATCCCGTGGACGGAGGAGCCTGGTAGGCTGCAGTCCATGGGGTCGCTAAGAGTCTGACACGACTGAGCAACTTCACTTTCACTTTTCACTTTCATGCACTGCAGAAGGAAATGGCAACCCACTCCAGTGTCCTTGCCTGGAGAATCCCAGGGACGGGGGAGCCTGGTGGGCTGCCGTCTATGGGGTCGCATGGAGTCGCACATGACTGAAGTGACTTAGCAGCAGCAGTTGTTGGATTAAACGTTTTTTCACAAGGATCATGACTTCCTATGTTACTCTCCTCCAGACAAAATCAAAGTCATTATATTACCATTTTCCACTCTTAAAGCTCTGATTTAAAAAGACATGAGCACCCACCCCTGCAACTGCTGAGACATGCTAAAGCTGGCTTCGATTTCATAACCTAACTTTCCACTGGTTTTGCCAATCTACGCTATAGGATTTGGATGCATTATTCATGCGCATTTTGACCAAAATAGCATTAAGAGTTTAAGCAAGAAAGTCTTTTTTGCACAACTGATCTCAACATGTTTCTAAAAAGGAAAGTGAACAGACAGTAAGAAAAACAATAAATTTTGAAGTTTTAACATTCCAAAGGCAGAAATTTTTGTGCAACTGCTATCCCAGACCAGTACTAAAGAGCCATAAAGTTATTTAACTGGTTAAGAAATGTTTCAAAAATAATGCCTTAGGAAATCACTAGCGATTCATAAGGTCAAGCACCTTTAATTTTCTCCCCCTTAGCTACTTTTTCATTCACCCTTCTCTCTGAGAGCCAGTCTCTTAGCTCCCACATGATGGCAAATTCCTGGAGAACAAATTTTACCTTTTAAATAACATCTCATCCTAGTTCAATTTTTAGGGAGGACAGAAATATCAATGACATTTGTTCAACAACCTGCACCTAATAAACATTTAGAGAGCAATTTAGTCTATGCTAAGTACTTCAGGAATATAAATAGACAGGGTCTCTACCATCAGATGGGCTTCCCAGGTGGTGCTAGTGATAAAGAACCTGCCTGCCAATGCAGGAGACATTAGAGACTCGGGTTTGATCCCTAGGTTGGGAAGATTCCCTGGAGGAGGGCATGGCAACCCACTGCCATACTTCTGCTTGGAGAATCCCATGGACAGAGGAGCCTGGCGGGCCATGGTCCACGGGGCTGCAAAGAGTCAGATATGACTGAAGCAACTGAGCACACAGGTACCACCACTGAAAAGAGACAGGCACAACACAACCAAAGGGCCTTGAAAGAAATGTAAAGGGAAGAAACGCAGAAGATGAAACAACTAACTGTGCCTGAGGGAGTGGGAAAAGCTACCCATAAGAGGAGATAGTGATCATTTAGAGACATTTGAGAGTTTTGGTAGGAGAAGCAGGTGAAATGGAAAGAGCAGAAAGACGGCAGGAACATGTAGAAGGAGCTGCTTCATTCTTCCCCAACGTGGAACCTACTACATATTATAATTTCTGTATTTTACTTGCAGAATAGAATTTTTCTATAGAACTAGTTAGTCTCTAGTTTCTCATTAAATCCTTTAATACATATGAATGTTTAGCATTCATATGCTAAACATATGAAGTTTAGCAGGAAGTGTTCACTCTTCCCAGGAAGTGTCCACTTACAGGCAGTAATATTAGAAATTTCACTCAACATAACCATTTCATTCCTTAAAGACAGACATGCAATGAAGACAGGAAGTGATGCTTCATTAGGTTTAATGCCTTCTCATCTGTTATAGAATGGAATTCAACCCAATTTGTGAGAAAGAATGTTTGCCGTATGGGATCTGATGAAATCTTAAGTCACTGAGCATACTGGAAAAAAAAAATTTAATAATTAAAAGACCCGCATGGGGTTGGAAAAAATACTGTACGCTGTAGGCTTATATCAAGGTTTGTCTCACCTACTGTAGTACATTTTCACTGACCCTGCTTATCTAAAAAAATTTAAAGGGAAAACAGGAAGTCACATGGATTTAATGTTAAAGGAAGTAACAAGCTGTAACTGACTTTTAAAAAGCAGACTAAGCATTTACTGAAAATTATTTAGAAGTATTTTTAAAAAAGTAGCTTTAAAAGCCTTTTCTCATTTCTTTTAAACATTAAGGTAGGCTTGATTTAATCTATTATTCTGATTCAGAAATTACATGAAATGCAAGTTTGTATACTTGTTCCTGCTCTCGTTTACCTCCCACCCAACAGCCTCTGTCACGTGTGCGTGGTGAGGACGGAAGATGCCCGGTGTGGCTGGATTGAACACGGGACAGACAGGGTGGGGTTCACGTCGGGAGCCTGGAAGGCCCGTTAGGGAGTTTGGGCTTTATTCCAGGTGCAGTGAAGAGCCACTGAAAGATTCTGGGCAGGGGAATGTGATGCCGTGACTGTCTATAAAGCATCGGTGTGGGTGGTATGTACAGAGTGAAAGTCAAGAGGGCAAGGCGGGAAGCACGGCCATCAGTTAAGAGGCTGGACAAGAGCAGGTGCAGCGCAGGTGACGATGCTGCAGGTGAAGGCGGGGCAGCCCCTCAGTGTGCCAGGCACTGCTTCCAGTACACACACGAGTTGTTTATTCCCCCCGATAATCCTATGACCCACTTGCAGATGGAGAAATGAGGCACAGGAAAGTGAAGTCATTTTCCAAAGGCTACAGGAATTGGTAGAACCACCAATTATCAACAGTCTTCCAGCAGCAGCACCTACACCTTTAATGGACACCTTGCAGTAACAGAATACAGATGGATTCAAGGTAAGACTCAAGGGCAGAACAGACGGGCCCCAGGCTGTGTTTCGTGGAGGGGGCCTGTGAGTGCCATGAATCTCCCGGATTTCCAACTTTAGGGGATGAAAGAGGTGCCATTTACTAAAATTAAGCAAATTCCAGGAGGAAAAGGACCTAGGAGGAAGATCAAGAATCCATCTTTTATTTATCCAGCTAACAACTGAGTATATACATATCTCACAAGAGGTCAGGGCTGGAGAAACAAATTCTGGAACTGTGGTAGTCAGAACAACTGTCCCTCCTAGTCTCTGGAACCTGTGGAGGGGTCACCTTCCATTGTAAAAGGACTCTGCAGGTGTGACTGAGTTAAGGACCTTGACTTGGGGAGGTTGCCCTGGATTATCTGGATGGGTCCGTTGTGATTGCTATGGTCTTTATAAAAGGAAGGGAGGAAGGTCAGAGAGATTGGAAGAAGTCAACTTGCTGGCTTTGAAGATGGGAGGATGAGGCCTCGTGCCGAGGAATGCAGGTGGTCTCTAGAAGCTGGAAATGCAAGGAGGCAGATTCTCTCTACAGCCTCCAGGGGAACACAGACCTGCCAACACCTTGACTACAGGACTTCTAACCTCCAGAGCTCAGAGAATAAATCTGCATTATTTAAGCCACTATATTTATGGTAATTTCTTTTGACAGCAATGGGAAACTATTATAGGAATTCTAAGTTAGTATTTAAGATAACGTGGTATTGAAAGAAACAGGTGAAGGAGATGAAGAGGTACAAACTTTCACATGTCTAGACTTAAGCTGACCATTAAAAAATGTGCAGAAATATCAAATCACTATGTTGTGTAAGTAAGTGTTAGTCGCTCAGTCATGTCCAACTCTTTGCGACTCCAAGGACAGTAGACGGCCAGGCTCCTCTGTCCATGGGATTTCCCAGGCAAGAATACTGGAGTGGGTTGCCATTCCTTTCTCCAGGGGATCTTCCTAACCCACGGATTGAACCTGGGTCTCCCACATTGTGGGCATATTCTTTTACTGTCAGAGCCACCAGGGAAGCCCAAATAGCAGGAAAGGGTATCCCTAGGTGGGCAACAGGAACTAACACAGTGTTATAGGTCAATTATATTGCTTCAAGAGCAAATAAACTCACAGAAAAAGCTCAGATTTTTGGTTACTGGAGGTGCAGAGAAAGGGGAGGGAGAATAGATGAAAGGAGGTTCAAGAGGTACAAACTTCTGGTTACAAGATAACTAAGGATGTGACATAGATCAGGATAAATATAATCAATACCACTGTATCTTATACATGAAGTTAAGAGTAAATCCTTAGAAGTATCATCACAAGGAAAAAAAAATTTTTCTCTTTAATTTTGTACCTGATGAGATGATGGAGTTCCCTAAACTTGTGATAATCATTTCATGATTTAGGCCCCATCATTATGCTGTATACCTTAAACTGACAGGGTTGTAAGTCAATTATTTCAGTAAAACTTGAAGAAAAAAATAAAGAAAAAAAAAAAAAAAGAAAGAAACTGTAAGTGAAAAAATAGCTAAACCAAAGTTCTGGAGATGGGTACCAGAACGAATCAGGAGGAAATGGCCTTAATTAAAAGGGAACACTTCTTTTGTAACAGAAGAGAAAGAGGAAGTGGGAATGAAGGTTAATGTATAGATTACAGTGAGAAGATAAAGTCATTCCCAAATGATGGCTTTTATGATCTCAGTGAATTACGTGGCTGGGTCACCAGCAGGGGAAGACTTCAACCCTGGGTAGCCGACTCATAATTCTAATAGAGTTCTACATCGCACCAAAGGATTCCCAAGATTTGCGGCAGGAAGTAGGAGGAGCAGCCCAAGAAAGGCTACTACGTTCAGGCAAATGTAATAAAACTCAGGCGGGTCACTCAGGGCAGGGACCTGTCACTGCTCACCTGTCACTCAGGGCAACAGTCCCTCTCCCTTATCTTCTCCAGCCACGTGGAACGCGCTGACTCAGCGGGGCGCTGACTCCACGCCGGGATCCTTCTCAACGCAGCAACCCAGCAAGAGGCAGGTACTGCAAACGGCCCTGAACTGGCACTTGAGAGGAAATATTCATTTTCCAATCCTGACTGATCTCCTTCTCCCCGAGGAGACGACTATGGAGACAAACGTTAAAATACACCCGAGAAGCAGAAAGATGAGAGCAGCCCCTAAGTGTCTATCAAGCACAGAATGACAGAAAATTCTGCTTAACCGTATCACTGACTTTCGTGGAACCTTTAACAAGAATGAGCTAGAGTTGTAGTACTGGTGGGAAATATACTGGTGTATATTTCCAAAATACATTGTAACATGAAAAGCAGACCCAGGACAATTACACAGCTACTTCCTCTCACCATTTAAAAAAAACAACAGCATAGATACACAGGCACATATACATGGGATTGCTTTAAAAAGGTCTGCAAGAGAATGTATCAAGCTGTTAACAAGAACCTCTGAGGAAGTGTGCAATTAGGATGAGGGATGAAGGGAAATTTTTACTGGACACCATTGTAAGTACTTCTCTCTTGAACTGCTTATAACAAGTTTTTTCTTAAAAATTAAATTTTTTTTAAAGACATCAATGACAAATGCAACAAAGGTTTACTGTATAGCACAGGGTACTACAGGCAATATCTTGTAATAACCCGCAGGAAAATAATTTCAAAATTAATATATGTATATATGTATAACTGAATCACTTTACTGTGCAACTGAAACATTGTAAGTCAACTATATTTCAATAAAATATATATATATATTTTAAAAAAGATTATCAATGATGAGCATGTGAAGCATCTAGGTTCTTTCACATTCACATCTCTTTCTGGATATCCGAACAGAAGGAATACAGGGAATAACGGTACAGGATGTGGCAGAGGACAGACGGGAAGACATGTCAGCAGCCTTAGTGACCTCTCCCCCCTTCCCCCAATCAGGCTAAAAGCCTCCTTTAACCCCGCACTCATTCCACTGCTTTCAAATCTGATTTCTACTTTCTCTTCCCAATTTGAATCACTATCTTCACAAATACCCCATCTAATAGCCATCATCGTAGTCGTTACGATCCTTTCTCTAATTATTCCCCAATCTGGTTGTTAGAATTAGCTTTCCCCCAGCTTTTGATCATGTCACACTTCTAAAATTAAAGTTCCTGTGTGCTCTGCTGATCTTCTGTAATGAAGCTCTTCTCTGTTCAGTCCGCCAACATCACTTTCCTTGTCCTGTCTCATCACAGCACTTTAACTTCCTTAACCAAACTTTCTGCAGTTCTCATTTCTGTGACCTCTCCCTGGGCTTCCTTTAGTTTCCTGTTATGAATGTGACCCTTAACCTCATATCCACTGAGATCTCCTGCTTCCACGGTCAAGTTCTGAGAGACCCAGCAATTGCACATGTTCATCCACTAAATAAGCACTTAATCTCCTCACATAAAAGAACTGTTCTCGGTCTCAATCATCTCCAGCCATCCCCTCCAGGATTCCTTCCATGACTCTGCCCACATCCACCTCAAATTCTAAAGGAAATTCATAAAAAGTTCAAAGCTACTCAGCAGTACCTCCTCTTGAAAGTCATTCTCACCCCTCTACATACATCACCCATTTTTTGAATACCTGGTACCTGTCAGACACTACTGAACATATGAACTCATTTAATCCCAACTCGACCACTGCAATGGAAACTGTAATTATCCCCATTTTAAACATGTAAAAGCTAAAAACCAGAGAGGTCATGGGACTTGCCCAAGGTCACACAGCTCACACCAGTGTCAGAGGCAGGATTTCAATTCAGAGGATCTGGCTCTGAAGCCCCTGCCCGTTGCCAGGGTGCTGCACTGCTCTGAGGCCAAGGGAGGTTCTTCCTTTTCTCTGTTCCAGGTACACTGTGGCCTCACCTCTCCCTTTGGCACACAGCATACCATATTCCTTAACCAATTCCATAACCAATTCTTCCTTACCTGTGTCCTTTACTCTTAGACCTCTCTGAGGCTATAAACCTTCCACCTCTCTGTCCTTTAACAGGTAATAGCACCTTGTACCAGGAGGTATTTAACAGTCAACGGCTAAAACAATAAACCAAATTCACAGCCCTCTGGCCCTAGCAGAACACAGGCTGTCAAAAAGGCAGACTCAGTGATGGCTTCTGTTTCAAACTTTCGGGCTCCTGCCTTAAAAAAGTCACACAAAAAGTAGGTCATTGGGGAGCTGTAGCAATACATTTCCATCTGTTTACTCCAGGGAACTCAAGGTGACATCTACCCTAAAACGACATTTAGGTGGTCAACTGTGAATACCAAAGACCCAGATGGCGGGGTTCTAGAATTACCTGACAGTGCATCATAGAACTCCTCCTCACTAAAGATGCTCAGAGGCGGGGAACCTTGAACCAGAGACTGCTCTAACTCGTGATGTTCAGTGGCTAGAGTCGCCAGCGCTTCTGATAAAATTTTGTTTTTTTCTTGTTCCTGTTCCAATTTAAAATTCCTCACCTAGAAGAAAACAGATAATACAAAAAAGACTTCAGAGTGACAGGAGAGACAGACTTACTCAAAAGGATGTGAAAATAACTCGCTTTAGACCCAGTTCAATTGCAACATCGGGAATGGAAACAGTGGTGCTACATATGCACGCCTGAATGAGCAAAATTACTAAGCTAATTTTGTTCTTCCCATGGGGACTATTTTCATAACAGCTCCAGCCAATGCAAATTGATTAAGAAAAAGCAAACAAATTCAGCCCAAGTGATCAGGACCTTAGTAGAAGGACATCAGCCAATCTGAAAATAATATAAAAAAAATTTTTTTAATAGAGAGTATTTATTTCAACATTAATCAAACTAAGCCAGCTTTTGAACAAAATAAAGAATTAAAACTGTCGTAAATATTAAACTGTGAACCACATCAAAGATTAAGACATAATCCTCCGGTTTACTCTCAAAAGAGTTGGTATATCAAGTAAAGAGAAACAAGAGGCTAGGTAATGACGTTTTAATTACCACTTTCCAATCCAGATTTTGATTCTGGTTCCATATTTTACCTTGAGTTTAGTGAACAAAAGTAAATAAATAAAAGATTATAGAGAAGGCAAAGTCATACTCCTTTGATGATATAATCTGTTCTTCCTATCTAATTCAAGAGCTTCTGAATTTGAAGTTAATTAAAGCTTTCTAAAATTTAAGTAGTCTAATTCTCATATAAAATAGCAGGTACCAGATTTGGTATGAACAGTTTCATCCACTCTTGTATTAGAACTCAGAAAATCACAGCTACTCCATCAGCTCCCTCAACTTCTAGGGGTCATGTGGGTCTTTAGACAGGAGTTGGAAGAGCTGGAATCCACCTAATCTCAGATTTCTCTTGTGCCTGTTTCTTTACCTATAAAATCAGGATTCTACTGCCATGGAAGAGTCGTATCGGTGGCTTCAACTCAGTGGTCTTCAAAAAAAACAAAAAGAAAAAAATTCAACAGCACAACCTATTTCTCAAATCTCAACGCATGAAATCCAATGTTTCAGGAAGCAGCAGTGCATAGGAGGACGCTGGGTCCAGATTGGGAGCCCCTTGGACTTTTCCCTCCAGGCCCAAAGCCAGGGGCTGTTCCAACAGTTCGAGGAGCATGAAATGGGGTGACCTCCGAAACCCCCTCCAGTCAAAACACCTGCCCCTGGGTCTTCACCCTGGTGACTTCTCCCCACGGCTCCCAGCCGCGCTCTGCTGAACTCCGCTCCCACTTCCTGGCCTCTCTCTCAGTCTCCTTCCTGTGGTCCCCAAGGACACAGCATCTTCCTCCACATTCTGACTCCACAGTCACATGTATAGGGACAATGCTCCAAGAATCCCGGATATGACTTAAAATATAGCCCTACCAGAAAATGCTAAGTGTCTAATAAAAACAGAAGTAAACTCTCATTATTTTGGGAACAGCTCCAGTCCTCAGATACCTTAGTATTTATTATCATTATAGGAACATACTTATTATTAGAATTACAATAATGAAATATAAACAGCAATAAATGGTAAGCAATAATGTTCAGAGAAGACCCAGAAAACAGGAAAAAATTAAATAGTTATATAATTATAATTTTTAAGAAACTGAAAAATACATGCAAATGTTCCTAGAATCTAAAATTTTATATCCAAGGAGGAAATACTGTTGGTATAGCTGAAATCAACCTTAAACAAAAAGCTGTTTTTCCTCCACCTGACCAGACAATTCATTTATCTATAAACAAGGACTACAGAATTCATCATAACATCCAAAACGAACCCTTCTTTAGATGGAAAAACATTAGCACTGCTGCAGATTCCAAAAAACACCGTTGCAGATTCAAACTCTTTCACCCCTATCCACTCCTCTTTCATTAAGCTTAGGTTTTTTTTTAGCTGCTTAAGTATCAAAATGCAAATGTGCTATTGACACTGTACTGTTCTACATAGTGTTTTAAAAAGTGTTAGTTGCTCAATCGTGCCTGACTCTTTGCAACCCCATGGACTGCAGCCCACCAGGCTCCTCTGTCCATGAGATTTTCCAGGCAAGGATACTGGAGTGGGTTGCCATTTCCTTCTCCAACTGTTCTACATAAGAATCAACTAAGTTACCTCTTTTGGGTAAAAAATATGTAAGTTCTAGCTTATTAATTTTATTGTTAATCTCTTATGGTGCCTACTTTATAAGTTAAAAATCATAGGTACATGATTATGTATGTAATCATATGTATAGGAAAAAAACAGTACATATACATCTTGTTCAGTAAATCCAGTTTCAGGCATTCACTGGGGGTCTTGGATCATACCCTCGCCCAAGGATAAAGGGGGGGAACTACTACAGTTACTGAAAAAAAATTGGTTTCACTGCTTTAAAACATCTATGTTAAGTTTAAATACCTAAACTCAATCCCTAGATTTCAGAAAAGGGGCAAAATAAATGATTGAGGCTCCAAAATATCAAGTTCTCCCAACAAGACTGTACTCGAAATCCTGATCTTTTTATCCATGAAAAGCAAGCATCCCTGTATTCTGCTGCCTCAACATCTGTCCTCAGAGAAGACGGTCTTCAGAGAAGGAGGGAAAGGTGTGGAAACAAAAGGTGGAGAAAAGGGTCTGACCACAGACTGGATCTCACCTCACTGTTATCTGTCAGCTGATCTGAGGACACGTGTATTACTTTCAAGTCTAACAGGATCTGCGATACTGAAGGCATGTTACTCTCAAACTTCCTGCTGAAAGGCAACACCTCCCCATCCGGAAGAGGGATGCAGCTGAGACAGCAGGTGTGCGAAGCACAGAAACTGCACTAGTGAAGAGCTGCCAAGAAGCGCCTCAGAACATACTTCACTGGCACGGATGCTTTCTGGTCAATCAGATCAATCAGCTGCAACAGTCAGCTGGAACAATCCAAATCTAACCCCGCTATCATC
Organism: Cephalophus harveyi; assembly: GCA_006410635.1. Taxonomy (NCBI): domain Eukaryota; kingdom Metazoa; phylum Chordata; class Mammalia; order Artiodactyla; family Bovidae; genus Cephalophus; species Cephalophus harveyi. The sequence goes on from SJYT01078690.1 coordinate 152,172, forward strand.
TCAGTAATTCAGAAACACTGGAAGGATACCTGCACTGGAAACAGTGTAAACTACTCATCAAGCTATGCAGAGTGTAACTTCATAAAATCCTCGTCTTACTTTCCAAGTCTGTCTCCAAACTCTCATTTGCTAGTTTAGCAACTGTGGTGTAAGAGAGAAAGTACCTTCATGCAGTCCCTCGCTGCAGTTCTAAGTGCTTGCTGCTCTTCACCTTCATGGGTATCAATACACGCACACGGATGACTCAAAGGATAACTACCCTATTACTGTTCAAAGAACAGATAACTTCACAAAATTAGTAAAACCCAACATGTGCTTATAATTAGACCATTTCCAGCATATAGACGACATTTTCTTTTTCAAATTTCACATAAAATTCACGCCCTCAGCCACTTTGCCACAACAGAAATCAACATAAAACCAAGTAACCGTAAATGTCAAACTTTTTATTAGAAACATTTAAGAACTGAATCATCACACATTTAATAGTTACACATTATTATCAACTATTAGTAGACACATTGCTCTGTGTCTATAGCTCCTTCAGACTAATGCACATTCAAGCCTTTCCAATAATCTCCAAAATCACTTTAACCACAACCCCCTCTTTCATCTTACTCAATTTCATGCTGGCAGAAGAAATTCACAATGAATACTTGCAAAGTGTTCTTCACTCCATCAGTGAATGGATGCCAACAAAAGAATTCAGAGTTTTAAAAAGCCTGGTGCTAGCCAGGGAATATACATTTTATCAACTTCTCCTTCTGTAAAGCACCCTGATATTTACCTATGTTCCCAAGAGGTTAAGTCAGGCAGAGGCAATGATTAAATCTGGTAAAGACACACCATTAAGTGGGAGTAAATTATTAGTATTCAGAGAACACCATGTCCAATTATCCAATTACAGGATAGGTGACATTCTGGCTCTGATGATCAATCTAGTAAAGCTCTTTCAACCGGCTACATTCCAGTCAGTTAACAGCATCAGTCAGTCAGTTCAGTCGCTCAGTTGTGTCCGACTCTTTGCGACCCCAAGAACTGCAGCATGCCAGGCCTCCCTGTCCATCACCAACTCCCAGAGTTCACCCAAAGCCATGTCCATCGAGTAGGTGATCCCATCCAACCATCTCACCCTCTGTCATCCCCTTCTCCTCCTGCCCTCAATCTTTCCCAGCATCAGGGTCTTTTCAAATGAGTCAGCTCTTCACATCAGCTGGCCAAAGTATTGGAGTTTCAGCTTCAGCATCAGTCCTTCCAATAAATACTCAGGACTGATTTCCTCTAGGATGCACTGGTTGGATCTCCTTGCAGTCCAAGGGACTCTTAAGTCTTCTCCAACACCACAGTTCAAAAGCATCAGTTCCTCAGTGCTCAGCCTTCTTTACAGTCCAACTCTCACATCCATACATGACTACTGGAAAAACCACAGCTTTGACCAGACAGACCTTTGTTGACAAAGTAATGTCTCTGCTTTTGAACATGCTATCTAGGTTGGTCATAACTTTCCTTCCAAGGAGTAAGCGTCTTTTAAGTTCATGGCTGCAATCACCATCTGCAGTGATTTTGGAGCCCAGAAAAATAGTCAGCCACTGTTTCCACTGGTTCCCCATCTATTTGCCATGAAGTGATAGGACCAGATGCCATGATCTTCGTTTTCTGAACGTTGAGCTTTAAGCCAACTTTTTCACTCTCCTCTTTCACCTTCATCAAGAGGTTCTTTAGTTCTTCACTTTCTGCCGTAAGAGTGGTGTCATCTGCATATCTGAGGTTATTGAGATTTCTCCCGGCAATCTTGATTCCAGCCTGTGCTTCCTCCAGCCCAGCATTTCCATGATGTACTCTGCCTCCAATGCAGGAGACCCGGGTTCGATCCCTGGGTTGGGAAGATCCCCTGGAGAAGGAAATGGCAATCCACTCCAGTATTCTTGCCTGGAGAATCTCATGGACGGAGAAGCCTAGTAGGTTACAGTCCATGGGGTCGCAAGGAGTCGGACACAACTGAGCGACTTCACCTTCACCTTCACTCTGCACATAAGTTAAATAAGCAGGGTGACAATATATCAGCCCTGACATACTCCTTTTCCTATTTGGAACCAGTCTTCCATGTCCAGTTCTAACTGTTGCTTCCTGACCTGCAGACAGGTTTCTCAAGAGGCAGGTCAAGTGGTCTGGTATTCCCATCTCTGTCAGAATTTTCCAGTTTATTGTGATCCACACAATCAAAGGCTTTGACATAGTCAATAAAGCAGAAATAGATGTTTTTCTGGAACTCTCTTGCTTTTTCCATGATCCAGCGGATGTTGGCATTTGATCTCTGGTTCCTCTGCCTTATCTAAATCCAGCTTGAACATCCAGAAGTTCACGGTTCATGTATTGCTGAAGCCTGGCTTGAAGAATTTTGAGCATTACTTTACTAGCATGTGAGATGAGTGCAATTGTGCAGTAGTTTGAGCATTCTTTGGCATTGCCTTTCTTTGGGACTGGAATGAAAACTGACCTTTTCCAGTCCTGTGGCCACTGCCGAGTTTTCCAAATTTGCTGGCAGATTGAGTGCAGCACTTTCACAGCATCATCTTTCAGGATTTGAAATAGCTCAACTGGAATTCCATCACCTCCACTAGCTTTGTTCGTAGTGATGCTTTCTAAGGCCCACTTGACTTCACATTCCAGGATGTCTGGTTCTAGATGAGTGATCACACCATCGTGATTATCTGGGTTGTGAAGATCTTTTTTGTACAGCTCTTCTGTGTATTCTTGCCACCTCTTCTTAATATCTTCTGCTTCTGTTAGGTCCAGACCATTTCTGTCCTTTATTGAGCTCTTCTTTTTTCAGAATCAGCCTTTCTCATTTCTTATTACTGGATGTACGGCTATAACAGAACATACTGGCTTCAGACTGAAATACATCTTAAATACAAAAACATCTAATTTTACCTCTTAGATAAGGAATTACATTAAGACTTATTTCTGTGGTTAGAGGACCAATGATATGCTGACTTTTCTCTGCTGTTGCCACATTGCTGTTGAAAAGTGGGTCTGGTCCTTTACAGCTGGCTAAGGGTTCTGCCGGGCTTCCTTGGAAGCTCAGTGGTAAAAAACAAACAAACAAAAAAACCCACCTGCCAATGCAGAAGACACAGGTTTGATCTCTGGGTCAGGAAGATCCCCTGGAGTAGGAAATGGCAACTCATTCCAATATTCTGGCCTGGGAAATCCCATGGACAGAGGAGCCTGATGGGCTATAGTCCATGAGGTCACAAGTCGGACATGATTTAACTGAACAACAACAACAAAGGCTCTTCTGCTTGTAGAAGATGACAGTGTTGCTGGAGGTGGGAGGCGGGCACTCTCATGTGAACGCAAGCAGAGGTTATCTAGGCTCATAGCTAGGCTGAATCATGCTCTCAGACCAGGAAAAATAAGATTTGATCTCATGTCCCAGGCATGATCAAGTATGGAAACACATCTTCAAGACCAGATGGTAAGCACACACTTTGTTTTATAGATTTACAAAGTGCCCTCACACACATTAGATTTTAGGGTTTTCATTGACTCTCACGCCATCTCACCAATGCCTCTCCAACTGCACAAATTTTCTTATGTTTCTCAAGCTCTTTCCCCTGCTCCCCCTGCCCCAGTTCTCCTCTTACTAAGAAAGACATTTAAAAACAAAGAAGTTATCAGTGGCCAAGCAGATGTATCTGATGGGAGGAAATTCAGATGAGGGAGTATATGGAAGGAAGGTGTGAGGAAGGGAGGGGGACTGCACAGAGCTTGCTGAGCTGTGCTTAGTTGCTCAGTCGTGTCTGACTCTCTGCAACCGCATGGACTGTAGCCCACCAGGCTCCTCTGTCCATGGGGATTCTCCAGGCAACAATACTGGAGTGGGTAGCCTATCCCTTCTCCAGGAGAACTTCCCAACCCAGGGATTGAACCCAGGTCTCCTGCATTGCAGGTGGATTCTTTGCCATCTGAGCCACCAGGGAAGCCCAAGAACACTGGAGTGGGTAGCCTATTCCCTCTCCAGTGGATCTTCCCGACCCAGGAATCAAACCGGGGTCTCCTGCATCGCAGGAGGATTCTTTACCAGCTGAGCTACCTGGGAAGACAACAGATCTTACAGATCAATGTAAGAACCCTGGTTTTGACTCTGACTGACATGAGGAGCCATTGGACAGCTTTGAGCAGAGGAGTAATTTGATTTATATCTTAACACAATCTCTTTGACTGATAAAAGCTGAATAAGAGACCTGGAGGGGAGGGCAAGCTTAGAATTAAAAAGATCTCTAAGAGGCTACTGGGACAATTCCAGTAAGAGATGGATAACAGCGATGGAGGTGATGAGAAGTAGTCAGATTCTGCATGTATTCTGAAGGCAGGTCTATGGGATGTGAGACAAAGGTCAAGGATGACTCCATAGTTAAAGATAGAGTCATCTTGACCCAGTGTAGGAAGACTACAGGAAGGACTTGGAACAAGCAGGAACTCGTACATGGTAAGTGGGAGGTATTATCAGGCGTTCAAGTGCAGATATCATGTAGATAAGTGAAAGAAAGAAAGTGAAATTGCTCAGTCATGTCCGACTCTTTGCGGCCCCATAGACTGTAACCCACCAGGCTCCTCCATCCATGGAATTTTCCAGGCAAGAGTACTGGAGTGGATTGCCATTTCCTTCTCCAGGGGATCTTCCTGACCCAGGGATCGAACCCAGGTCTCCTGCACTGCAGGTGGACGCTTTACTGATGGAGCCACCAGGGAAGCAGGTCTTCAGGGACAAATTCCAGGCTGGAGATACAATCTGAGAGTCCTTCGCAAATAGATTATGTTTTAAGCTATAAAACTAGATAGAATCACTAAGGGAGAAAGTGAGACAGGCACAGAAAGAAATCTAAGGACTGCGATTTCCCTCTGATGGGAGAGACAACAAAGAACCAGCAAAAGCAACAGACAAAAAAAGGTGGAATGTGGGGGGTTGACTGAAGAAAACTCAGGAGTGTGTGCTAATTCTAGAAGCCTAAACAAAGTACTAGAAGGGGGAGCAAGTGATTATGTTGAACACTGATGACAGATCAAATAACATGAGGACTAAGAAAAGCCCTCTAGACTTGACGATGAGGGAGTCAATGGTGACCTTGACAAGGACAGGTTTAGCAGAACAGTGAGAGAACACTGAAGACAAAGGCTTCACAGGAGTGCGACAGAAGAAATGAGAGGGGACTTGGAAAGGGTAAGTATGGCCCATTCTTTCTGCTAGAAAGGAAAGGAGAGAATTGGGGCAATGGCTGAAAGGGGGTGAGGGTCAATAAGGCTTTATTATGAAACATATGCCAATGTGTTTCTACATCTATGGGAAACATTCAACAAAGGGGAAATTAATGATATAAGAATCAAAGGAGAGAGCTGCTGGAATAAGGTTTCTGAGTTTGCAAAAAAAGGATGGCATCTAATCCATACGAGTACAAAAGGCCTTCGCTAAGACAGGACAGCTCATCCTTAGTTGGAGGAGAAAAAAGCAGCATGTATGTGTCCAGATGCAGGCTTCCCCAGTGGTTTAGCAGCAAAGAATCCACCTGCAATGCAGGAGATGCGGGTTTGACCCCTGGGTCAGGAAGATCCCCTGAAGGAGGAAATGGCAACTCACTCCAGTATTCTGGCCTGGGAAATCCCACAGACAGAGGAGCCTGGTGGGGTATGGCCCATGAGGTTGTAAAACAGTTGGACACGATGAAGAGACTAAACAACACGTGCCCAGATGCAGTTAGGCAGGTATGTGTAACCGAGTGTCCTTTTAGAGGCTCCTTTTGTCTTGGTGCACATAAGAACTAAAGAGAACAGGAAACAAAGAGGCCTTCAGTCAGTAGGTCCCAGTATATGCCTTACACACAGCATTGAGAAATGCACCCTGAGATTTCAAAGGAGATCAGATCCAAGGCCCTCCAAAGCCTCATTCACACTAATCTGGTCAACCCAACACAAAGCAGCTGTTCCAGCATTTTCCCTTTGCTTATAGGAGACCATGGCTTGTTCCTGGCACTGTTACATACTCCGTTCTTACTGGCACTACCGTGTTCCTCAATCTGGCTCCAGCCAACAGGAAAGGAAACCCTGCTGGGAAATGCCTCTATACTTCTCTGCCCTTCAGCTCTGTCTTGGGAACGAAGGAGAGGGTGTTATCTGCTTGTTGACTTACTGATAAAGCTCTAAGTAAAATCACTGCAGTGGAGCTTAGTAATTGCTAATCATCTGTTAAATCCATTACTCTCAAAAGTTTCTTCAGACATTTTAAATCAAGGAGGAATTGTGCAATAACTGTGTAGTCCTACATGTAGGACAGAGTCCAGTAAATAGTCACTCAAGCAATGCAGTAAATAGACGAGTTTTAAAAGCAAGGGCTTAAGATACTTGAATCAATATAAACCCAGAATATTTGATAGTTATTTTTGTCAGATTGATTTAGCAATAACCTCTCATAAAAATAAAACAATGGGAGAATAATGCTACAGACAAATGACAATATGTCTTAAGTTGAGGTATTACATGTTTTTGTTTTTTTTTTTAAAAAAAAGGAGCAAAAAAGAAAAATGTCTTCTGAAAGAAAAGTACCATTCACTTCCACGGTATGCCACCAACAGCAGATTCAATAGGCATGAACTTCACTCCCTTGCTCAATAGTTCTGGCATTTAAAATAACTCGGTACAAGTAAGATCTCATAGTAATTTTCTCTTTCAATTGCAAAGCTGAGTCAGTTGATACTGTAACAGTCACATAAGGAACTACAATAACCAGTACTTTCCATAACTAACAACATTTTACATTCCAGAAGTTAGCACTTATAGAATTACATTCCTAAAAGCACCACATCAATGTATAATCTCCAAATTATTCTAATTATAGTGTATTAAAAATTTCAAAAGGTTTTTATGTATCATGTAAATTACAGAACAAGATGTTAAACTGCCATGTAATGGCATGTATTAAACACACTGCAAACAAATTCAGTGTAATGTCAAAAATCATTGTTGGCTATATGAAAATAGTAAAATTCCAAATCAACCTACTCAATAAAAGTTCTGGAGTTTTAAAAGGCCTATTCTTTTAACCATGTCTCTTAAATTCTCCATTAAATAGCTGTTCATGAGTGTATTCCCTAAGTGCCCAGAATGGGTTGCCTATGACATGCTCAACAGTTAACTGCTGAAATAGCATTTTAAAATGAAGAAAATTCAGGAGTGCAGTAACAGGAGAAATAGATGGGGACTGACACAATGCAAAATGACTTTTATCATAAAATCTCTTTAACCAGTATTAACAAGTATTATTTTTCATAGTTTATTTCAGAACCAATCATTTAAGTGAGCAAAAATGTCTCTTAAAATCCGTATATTCTTAACTTCAGTATAAGAGTTCACCTAGCCAAAAAAAGAACTTCATAAGCATTTGTGTAAACAATGGTTCTGCTTACACAGGGCTGTTACTGTGTCTACAACTGATAAAGTACATGCATAGCATTTTAGTTTTTAAAAGGCACTTTTACACACTGTTAGAGTTCATTAAATCTGCCTAACAACACTATGAGGAATGCATATATGCTTAAACTGAAGATCATAAAGTTTAAGTAACTTGCTAACCTTAGTAAGGTTAGCAGAAGAATAAAAAACTGAAACCAACATCTTTTAACTTGGAATCCTGTAAGCTTTCCAACCCATGGCATTGCCAATAATCAAAACACCCAATAACACTGTTGACAGCAATTCACGATCAAGAGTCTTAGAAGCAGTTGTTCAGTCTCTCAGTCATGTATAATTCTTTGCAACCCCATGGACCGCAGCACACCAGGCTTCCCTGTCCTTCACTGTCTCCCAGAGTTTGCTCAAACTCATGTCCATTGAGTCGGTGGTGCCATCCAACCATCTCATCCTCTGCTGCCCTCTTCTTTTGCCCTCAATCTTTCCCAGCATCAAGGTCTTTTCCAATGAGTCAGCTCTTTACATCAGGAGGCCAAAGTATTGGAGCTTCAGCATCAATCCTTCCAATGAATGTACAAGGGCTGACTGCCGTTAGGACTGACTGGTTTGATCTCCTTGCAGTCCAAAGGACTCTTAAGAGTCTTCTAGTGCACCACAGTTTGAAAGCATCAATTCTTCAGCACTCGGTCTTCTTTACGGTCCAACTCTCACATCCATACATGACTGCCAGAGGGTCTCACATTTCTGGGTAGATGGGATTACTACATTGATGGGCCAGACAGATGAGGGAGGGCAAGCAGAGCTGCCTGGACCACAGCAAAGCACTTGTTATAAAACCATCCCTTGGACTCCTATCAGGAATGACACTATAAAATGGTGAGATTGTTACACAGACTAGGAACCTGACTGCAACCACACCCTCCAGGAGAAGGGTTTCTTTTTATTTAAAGATCTCTTCTGTTCCTAACCTGCTTAAAGCTAAGATTCTCCACTATGAAGAGTGTACCTAAAGCAGTTCTAAAGTTGGCTTGGTTTTTTATCAGAAGGCCCAGTTTCAGCCCCAACCTACTGCCTCAAGACTTAAAAAATGAACAAGGTCCATGTACTGTGATTTCTCCCAGTATCTAGTGTCCTCTTCTTCCTTAGTAAGAAACCCACTTTGTTAGCTGAACTCACTGCCCTACATCTTCTTGAAATTTTTTTATGTTGAAAAATGGTTAATTAACAATGTCAGTCAATCCTAAAGGAAATCAGCCCTGAATATTCATCAGACGGGCTGTTGCTGAAGCTCCAATTCTTTGGCCACCTGCTGCAAAGAGCCAACTTGTTGGAAAAGACCCTGATGCTGGGAAAGATTGAGGGCAAAAGAAGAGGGCAGCAGAGGATGAGATGGTTGGATGGCATCACCAACTCAGTGGACTTGAGTTTGAGCAAACTCCAGAAGATAGTGGAGGTCAAGAAAGCCTGGCATGCTGTAGTCCATGGCGTCACAAAGAATCAGACATGGTTTAGCGACTGAACAAAAACGAACACCATCTTAAACTCTATTGCTCAGTCTTTCTGGCAGCTGTGGCCACATGAGTTCTGGCCAAGATGGAAGTAATTTAAGGAATTCACCAGGTCTCCTTAAAGGGAAGGGCACAGTCCTATTTTCTGCTTGCTTATCTGCTTCCTTCCTCCTAACTAGAATTTGGTATTTGGAACAACCCCCAACACTTGAAACTGCCATGTAGTGTTTTTTCAAAAGCACCACTAAGTATTCTAATGTGGCTTCTGGATAAGAATTGCCAGTTTAGGGGCTTCACTGGTAGTCCAGTGGTTCAGAATCTGCCTTGCAATGCAGGGAACATGGGTTCAAACCCTGGTCCAGGAAGATTCCACATTCACGAGGCAACTTTAAGTCTGCGAGCTGACAGCTACTGAGCCCACATGCTGCAACTACCGAAGCCCATGCACCTAGAGTCCGCGCTCCACAACGAGGGAAGCCCCCGCAGTGAGAAGCCTGCACACCCTGACCAAAGAGTCGCCCCAACTCGAGGCAACCAGAGAAAGCCCGTGCACAGCACCGAAGAACCAGTGCCGCCAAAAAAATCCAAAAAACTAATTTTTAATTTAAAAAATTTTTAATTTTAAAAGAATTGCCAACTCAGGAGAATTTCAATTTAGTTAAAAAATATTTGCTGGGCACGTACTACTATATTTCAAGGTAGGGCTAGGGATACAAAGTAGAAGAGATTGGTGAATCCTTGGATAGTTTCTAGTCTGGAAGGAGAAAAAAACAGCTGCTTCACACTCCTGCCCAGTACACCTATTTAAAATGCAAACTCAGCATTACTTTTAAGCTTATCGATGGTTCTTTATTTGCTTTCCCTTAAGTCTCCAAAGCGGAGTGTGTTTATCCATGAGACATACGAATATCAGAAAGTCTTATTTACTTTTGTAAAAAACGTTAGACCGTATGTTACATAAACAGATACAATATAGACAGACTGACAACGGTGCCATCACATGCACCTCCATGGATCAGCTGGTCAAGGGACAAGTGCAGGATGCCCAGTAACTTCAGGGAAGAGTGGTGACCCCCCTCAGAGGCTGACCGAAAGCGCCTGCTTTCAGGGTATCGTGACGCACACTGCACTTGATGAGAGCGTGGTTACAAAGCCTTACGGACTGTATTATCTAGATTTAGTTAATTCACAAAATACAACCATAGCATCAAGACTATGCCAAAAGAACACCAGACTGAAGATAATACTAATGATGGTAACAAAAGGAGCAAAGAGAATAGAGCAAAGGCTTCTACTGCCAGCGGGAGCTCTTTGTCAGCTACCCTGGTTAAAAAACAAAACATATAATCAGATGAAAATAAGCCAGTTCTCCAGAAGACCATATGAAATATGGATGTATGTACATATATATATATACACACACACACCCCTAGAAATCTGGATGTGTGCAGGTCACCCTCTATTTATGGGTTGTTGGTGGCACTTGTGGTAAAAAAAACCTGCCTGCCAATGCAGGAGATGTTAAGAGTCTCAGTTCAATCCCTGGGCTTCCCAGGTGGGTTGGTCGGCAAAGCATCTGCCTGCAATGCAGGAGACCTAGGTTCAATCCCTGGGTCAGGAAGATCCCCTGGAGAAGGAAGTGGCAACCCACGCCAGTACTCTTGCCTGGAAAATTCCATGGATGGAGGAGCCTTGTGGGCTACAGTCCATGGGGCTGCAAAGAGTCGGACACGACTGAGCGACTTCACTTTCTTTCTTTCTTTCAATCCCTGGGTTGGGAAGATGCCCTGAAGAAGGGAATGGTAACTCATCCCAGTATTTTTACCTGGGAAATCCCATGGACAGAGCCGCTTAGTGGGCTACAGTCTATAGGGTCACAGAGAGTCAGATGCGACTGAGCATGTATGCATGCATTGTCTCTTGTGATACAAACTAATAAGCACATGAAGTCATGACATTTTTCTCATCATTTAAAATCTGAGCATCCAGCAGGTGAAGATACCACTGAAGAAATCTGAGGAGGTTTACTTACAGTCACAAGGCATACAGAAGTTTTAGCTTTTAAATTTCTTCACTAAATGTAATCAAATATTTAGCAGTCTTTTAATGGTTTTTAATAGAAAAGACAAAAAGCTACATCACTTGAGAAAACACTTATTCTCAAAGCACAAAAAACAGCAGACAGAAAACAATGTGATGAAAAATTCAGATATATTCCTTTGTCAGAAAATACTGCTGTAAGATAGAAAAAATTGCTGAAGATATTTAGAAAAACAACTTAGTGTGGGATATTTGCTCTATAGAAAATTACAGCTGCTTTGAACATGTCTTGGCTAAACCATGTTAGAGTAATGAACTACAAGAATTAGGTTTTCGTTTTTTTTTTTTTAATGAAACTCTAAGGGAAAAATGTATCAAAGAAGATATATTTTCAATAATAATTAAATGTTTTATGGAAAAATTGTATATATATATATAAATGTAATATCCTGCTGCTGCTGCTGCTAAGTCACTTCAGTCGTGTCCAACTCTGTGCAACCCCATAGAAGGCAGCCCACCAGGCTCCCCCATCCCTGGGATTCTCCAGGCAAGAACACCGGAGTGGGTTGCCATTTCCTTCTCCAATGCATGCAAGTGAAAAGTGAAAGTGAAGTCGCTCAGTCGTGTCCAATTCTTAGCGACCCCATGGACTGCAGCCTACCAGGCTCCCCCATCCATGGGATTCTCCAGGCAAGAGTACTGGAGGGGGGTGCCACTGTAATATCCTGATGAAGCAGTTATTTTGACCAAAGGTTTTTACACAACAACCCAATTTTAAAATGAGCAAAGAACTTGAACAGACTTTTCTCCAAACATACACAAGTGGCCAACAAGCATAAGAGGCTCAATATCTTTAGTCATTAGAAGAATGCAAATCATAACAATGAGATATCATTTTACACCCACCAGGAAAGTAAGTGTTAGCAAAGATGTGGAAAAACAGAATCTCTGTGCCCTGCTGGTGGGAATGTAAGGTGGAGCAGATACTGTGGAAAACACTGCAGTGGTTCCTTGAAAAAGCTAAACATAGAATTACCATATGACCCAGAAAATTCACTCTTAGGTGTATACTCGAAAGAACTGAAATGTGTCCAAACGAATACTTGTGTAAAAATGTTCAGAGGAACACTATTCACAATAGCCAAAAGGTAAAAACAACTCAAATATCCATAAATGGATGTAGGAATAAGATGGGTTACACACATACAATGGAAAACTATTCCACCATAAGTGAGAAAGTCCTGATACACGCTACAGTGCACACGATGCCCGAAAACAGGCTGGAGAAGCAACACTAAGGGTCACACGCTGAATGATTTCATTTCCAGGAAATGCCCCAAACCGGCAGATCCACATAGACAAACACAGATTAGTCATTTTCATGGGCTGGGGGCAGGACTGGGGATGGGGAGTGACTGCTTAATGGGTACAGGGTTTTTGTTTTTGTTTTCATTGGAGAATGATTACTTTACAATGTTGTGTTGGTTTCTGCCATACAACAACATGAATCAGTCAGAGGTATACATATGTCCCCTGGAACCTCCCTCCCACTCTTCTTCCCATCTCATCTCATCCCCAGGGTTCTATTTTGAAGTGATAAAAATGTTTTGAGTGACAGTTGTACAACACTGTGAATTACCAAATGCCACTGAACCTTATGCTCAAAATAGTTAATTTTATGCTACATAAATGCTGTAACTTTTTTAAAAATTAAAAACTCAAAAGAGCCCCCACAAAGATGCATTTCCCATATGATCCAGCCATTCTACTTGCTCCTAGGTATTCACCTAAGACGTATGAAAGGGTATGTCCACACAAAGATGTGCAGTAGCCAACAACTGGACACAATTCAAATGTCCATCAAGAGGTGAATGAACTGTGGTACATCCATACAATGGAGCACTGCTCAGCAATAAAAAAGAATTGCCATGAGCAACAACCCAGATGGATCTGCAGATAATTAAAGAAGCTGAACCGCCACCATGCCCCCAAAGGTATGATTCCACATATGTAAAATTCTAGGAAATGCCTGCTGAGCACTAATTAATCAGGGACAGAAAGCTAACCAATAGCTGCCTGTGAACAGGAAAGAGGGTGAGGTACTACTAAGGCAGGAATAAACTTTGGTGAGTAACACAATTATTCCTAATTCTGAAAGTGATGATGGTTTGACAATGTTAACATGCATCAAAGCTCACTAAACTACACTTTAAATGTGTGCAATTTATTGTACATCAATTATACCTCAATACAGCTAAAAAATTGAGCATATTTAACAAGGGCATAGTGAAAAAACCACTCAGTGACAACGGGAATTTAAACAATACATTTCTTATATATTGTCAAACAATATGTATGACAAAGAAAAATACTCTGATACTACTGAAGACAATGAAGGATATTAAACTGCATTGTATACTGTATTTGTGCAATTTGCCAATGAATGGATCAAGACCAATCAAAACCTCCTGCCAGTAGTTGCCAGGTTCTAGTGTTTACATTCTTGCCTATACTTTACAGAATTTTTCATGTCTTTTGTTTATCTCATAATTTCACAATAAGCAAAATATCTTTAAATGTGTCTATTTATGAAGTGATGTTTGCAAACTTTTGCATCAGATTCACAAATATGAAAAATCTGTGCATCAAACACAAAATGATACTTACTTATAAGGTATTCTCCAATAGTGCCGTGTGCAAAGCTCTCTTAGCCATCTACTATAGGAACCCAATCTGAGATTCTGTTAAGCACACTTTTGCCTCACCATGGCTGCAAAGCTTCTACCTAAAAACAACTTACTCTTATATAATCACTCACCACAGATTTATATATCTTATGTATCCTTGAAATGCATTTCTCTTTTTAGAGATATGCCACCAGAAGTAAACAATCATTTTTAAAAGCAAAGAAGTTAAATCCTAATCTAAACAGATCTTATTGTTAGATCTCATTCCAGAGCTCTGTAGTTGAGAGTTCTGTTGATGAAAACAGAAAAAGTTATAAATATGAGAAGAAACACCCTATTGAGTCTTAATTTTTTAAATGAACTTTGAGAGATTGCTTACATGCAATGGAAAATCAAATTTTAAATGCACAGTTCAGTGAATAGTCACAAATGAATACCCTATGTAACCAGCACCACTATGAAGATATAGACCATTTCTCTTTGCTCCTTCCCTGGGGTCCCTGTCCCCCTTTACAGTCACTCTCCCTGTTCTTCCCAGGTCCAGCTCTGGCAACCACTGCTCTGATTTCTCTAACTCAGGCAACAGAGTTGTCTGCTCTTGAACTTCAAATAAATGGAATTATGCACAGTGTACTTCTTGTGTCTGGCTTCTTTTGCTCAGTAGAATTTCAGATTCACTCATGTTGCTGCAGGTATGAGCAGTTCTGTCCTTTTCGCTACTGAGGACTAATCTACTTCACAGCCACACCACCATCGCTGACTCCCTGTTTCTAATGCCTTCAGCTCTATCTCTGGAAATACCTTTCTACATACACGTTGAACAGCATTAAGTCCACAGAATTTTGATGGTTTATTCTGTTTTGACAAGTAGTTTTCATGGTTCTCAAACTGGGGGTGGAGGGGATGATACATCGGAATCACAACTAAATAGGTTTTAACACTATCTGAAGAAAACATTTTAACACATTACTGACCAGAGATGTATTACTTACAATATGTCTTTTGTTACACAGACTTTATTGTCTGGAGATTATTCAATATTCATTTACAAAACAAATCGCCAGCCACAGGGGTCAGTTTCTGCAAAAATCCCCCAGTCAGTAATGAGTTAAGTAAAATAGACAGCCAGTGGGAATGTGCTGTATGACTCAGGAAGCTCAAACCTGTGCTCTGTGACAATCTAGAGGAGAGGGATGGGATGGGAGGTTCAAGAGCCAGGGGGCACCTATGGCAGATTTATGCTGATGTATGCAGAAACGAACACAATATTATAAAGCAATTATCCTCCAATTAAAAACACACAACTTGTTTTTAATGAATCAAGTGTCTTAAAGCACTTCTTCCCAAGTTTTGCAAGTCCATGGGAAACAGATGGGGCAACAGTGTCAGATTTTATTTTTGGGGGCTCCAAAATCACTGCAGATCATGACTGCAGCCATGAAATTAAAAGACGCTTGCTCCTTGGAAGGAAAGTTATGACCAACCTAGATAGCATTTTCAAAAGCAGAGACATTACTTTGCCAAAGGTCCATCTAGTCAAGGCTATGGTTTTTCCAGTGGTCATGTATGGATGTGAGAGTTGTACTGTGAAGAAGGCTGAGCGCCGAAGAATTGATGCCTTTGAACTGTGGTGTTGGAGAAGACTCTTGAGAGTCCCTTGGACTGCAAGGAGATCCAACCAGTCCATCCTAAAGGAGATCAGTCCTGGGTGTTCTTTGGAAGGAATGATGCTAAAGCTGAAACTCCAGTACTTTGGGCACCTCATGCAAAGAGTTGACTCATTGGAAAAGACTCTGATGACCGGAAGGATTGGGGGCAAGAGGAGAAGGGGACAACAGAGGATGAGATGGCTGGATGGCATCACCAACTCCATGGACATGAGTTTGGGTGAACTCTAGGAGTTGATGATGGACAGGGAGGCCTGGCGTGCTTGCTGGGGTCGCAAAGAGTTGGACACAACTAAGCAACTGAACTGAACTGACACATAGCAGAGACCAAGCACCTGGCGTAGGGTTCTGGCCAGTCGAAGGGTTGAAAAGATCATGACTCTTAAGCCCACTACTTGGAAAGTTCTGTTAAGTTACATTTAAAGAATACATATTCTTGTTTTAATGACCAATATTGATTTTTGCAAAACAGAAACCTTATAAGCAAATAAGATTCTATATAAAATGTTGATTAAGCAATCAAAGTGACTGGAAAAATTTTCAAAGTCTTACAACAACGAACATGGATCCTAATTTTTCGTACTTCAAGTGCACTTAAATCTTTTCCTGATTTTTTTTTTTCCCAAAAGAAAAAACGAGCCATGACTGAACTGGTGGCGCCCAAGCACCCCTTCCCAGAAGAGTATAACCCAGCTTTTAAGGAGAGGGAAGTCAATCCTCACTCGCACTGTGCTGTCAGGCCACAAACATTCATCCACCACCTACACCATGCCGGGCATTCCAGGCTGCGGGCATCGGCAGGGAACGCGGCGGACAAAAATACCTGCGCGCGCACAGCTTCCGGTCTACTGTGGGGAGACAAACAGGTGAAGGCGGGAAGCACACGGTGTGTTATGTTAAGCGGTGGAAACGCTAAGGACAAAATAAAGGTGGGAGGGGGAAGGGAGCCCTGGGAGCCAGGGTGTCCAGAGGACTCACCGGGCGCCCGGGGTGAGGGAGAGGCAGGCAGGTGTCGGGAAGAGTGCTCCGGGGGGGAGGAGAAGTTCCGAGGTAGGAAGGGGCTCACCAGCGAGTCTGTGGCACAACAGGGCTGTCCTCTGAACCAAGTGAGCCGGGTGAGAGGGAAGCGAAGGAGAGGCCGAGAGGCAGCCGCACCCACGGGCCATCATTCGGGACTCGCGCCAGGCTCATTTCTGGGGGACATGTTTTCAAGACAAGACCCGCAGGGGCTCCGTGAAGAGTAAGAAGGAAGGGTCTGGAAAGGCTGACACACGAGCAACTGCGGAAGGAACTTGGAGATGTCTGGCTTGGGGAAAGGAGGAATTTACGGGATGCTCCAAATACCGGAGGAATTGTCAAGAGAAGTAGTTCCTTTTCAGGGCTACCTTCCCTGGTGGCTCAGAGGTAAAGAATCTCTGAGGAGACTGCAGGAGACTAGGGTTCGACCCCTAGGTCAGGAAGATGCCCCTGGAGTAGGAAATGGTAACCAGCCCTAGTATTCTTGCCTAGAAAATTCCACGGACAGAGGAGCCTGGCGGGCTACAGTCCATGGGGTCTCGAAGGGTCAGACACGATGGAGCGCCTGAATGACGACGACAAATAGTTCCTTTTACTTTTCTGTGAAAAAGTCGCAGAGCGCAGATTTGAAACCATGAATTTAAAAAGGAAAAGAGAAAAGAAAAATCTCATCTTAATTTTTTAACTTTCTAGTATTCATCATTTTCCTACAGTGGAATGGGTGGCCCTAGAGGATTATCCGTGTTTAACAGCAGTAGGAGCACCGAGAAGAGCAGGAGCTAACCTCTAGGTATGTCTTCTGCGTGTCAGATGCGGTGGCAATAAATACTTGGTGCGCTACCTCATGTGACCCTCCCACAATCCTATGAAGTACGTTTCATTAATTACGAGGCAACTCAAGCTCACTGAGATGACATGACCCGCCAAGGATCGCAGAACCAGTAAATGATGGAGCTGGGCTCAAACCCAGGTCTGTTTGACTGAGGCTCCAAGCCTGTAACCACTGGCACCCACCACCTGTATGCCCATCAATGGCAGTGTTTACGTGGCGTGTAAAAGTACCATCTCGCTGGCAGGAAGTTGGAGATGAGATTCTTGCAAAGGGAGGAAAATTAGATAGCCTCTAAGATCCCTTTTTATAATTTTGTGGTTACATTTTCCCAAGTTTCCATCTTATTTTTAAAATATTTCTTTGACTTCGGAGCTTATAGAAATTCTGTATTACTAAATATGGCTAAAGATTAAATAATAATAACTGCACTACAGAATATGTTAAATTCCCAGTCCAATTCTAACACTTTAGAATTATCATGCTCTGGTCTTGAGTAACAAATGTTACTTGATTACTTGCCTTGCACAACTGAAGGCAGGCCTGACTTTTCTCAAGTACAGCTGATCCTTGCATAATGCAGGGGTTAATCCACTGTTACTTATAATCCGCTTTCCATATCCAAGATTCTTTCACATCTGCTGATTCTACCAACTACAGACCATGTAGTACTACAGAATTTTTTATTAGAAAATAATGGGAATCCATGCAATTTAAACCCATGGTGTTCAAGGGTCAACTGTGTATCAGTTTCCTTGTCTCATCTCTTATATCTTCCATGATTCAAACATATCTTCGCTTTCATTTTCCTATGCAGACAAAATTCTTTTCAACTGAGCAATTATCTTTAGAAATACAAATCATCAACATTTAGTATCTAAAGTACAGAAAGATAATATTAAAGTAGAATACACATACATGGACTTAAGCCAAAAGTCTAAAGTCCATGGAAACCTTAAGAATCATCCCTGGTTTGTGTGGCTGTTTTTCACTGGCTGGAGGAAAAAGAAGGGACTAAGGAGAATTGAGAGTGTGCATCCTTTACCACACGTCAGCCAGGGCAACTTCTGAATGGTTTGACAAGTAAGAGGAAGCCTACTGCTCTGAAGGTCAATTATGAACCAATGTAAGAAGAGAGAGTCTGGCAACCATGGGGTTAATATTTGGATAGAAAACAGGATTAACTCCACTTATAAAAAAATTTTTTTAACCCAATATGATGGCTACCATAAGAACAAAAACAAAACCCAGAAAAGAAAAAGTGTTGGTGAAGATGCAGAGAAATTAGAACCCTTGCACACTGTTGGTAGGAATGGAAAATGGTACAGCCACTATGGAAATCAGTATGGTAAGTCCTCAAAAGCTAAATAATAGAATGACCACATGATTCAGCAATTCCACTTCTGCGTATACACTAAAAAGAATTCAATGCAAAGACACAAAGAGATATTTGCACACTCATGTTCACAGGAGCATTATTCACAACAGCCAGAAGGCTGAATCAACCCAAATGCAAAACTGATGGATGTGTGGATAAACAAAATGTGGTATATATACATATGATGCAGTATTATTCAGCCTTAAAAAAAAGAAAAAAAAAAAAAAGGACATTTTAACACAAGCTATAACATGGATGGACCTTTAAGGAATTATGCTGAGATAAGCCAGTTAAAAAAAGACAACGTATGATTCCACTTATATGAGATTTCTAAAGTAGTCAAATTCAGAGAGACAAAAAAGTAGAATAATGATTTCCAAGAGCTAGGAGGAGAGGAGAATGGTGTTATTGTTTGATGGATATAGATTTTCAGTTTAGGAAGATGAAAGGAGTTTTGGAGATAGATGATGGTTATGGTTACATCACAATATGAATGTACTTCAATGCCACTGAACTATATACTTATAAACAGTTAAGATGGTAAATTTGATGCTATGTGAATTTTACAATAAAAATAAACTTTTTTCTACAAATAAAAAATATACAGCTAGTTTGATTTGCATTAATGTGAAAAAAAAGAGGCTCCCATTGTAACATCCATTATACAGTGTAAGTTGGGTTCCTGCAATGATCTATTACAAAGTCAACTAAATATCAAAATGTGTATGGTCTTCACATAAGATAAAGCCACAGTTATTAAGTACAAATCTATTCCAAACATTTTAACAACTATTTACTTAGAACTTACTACTTGCAGAAAAATACTCAAATTACCATCATGGTATCTGAATGCACCCTGAGGCCCAGCCACATCCAGTTGGTTCACAAGAGAATGCTGCAATCCGTGACTTCTAAACCATGAAAACAGAATGACTTCAGGGGCAGATTAGGGCAGGACCTACAAGCAATGGCGCCTACACAGACACCGCAGACAAGTCACAAACTTGGGGCTGAATTCTCTTAAGGCCACAACAGAAAGTGAAATACAATTACGCCCTTTTAATTATCCACAAGGAACAAAAAAAAAAAAACCTGGTTCTTTAGGGAAAACAACTCCCTCTTTGCCCTTGGCTCTAATTTCTCATTCAGTGTAATATATAAGGGGATTAAGAGTATTTGCAGAATAACCAATAATGCCACTTCCAGCTCTTGAAATGCCCCCTCAATAGAAACCAAAGGTATAATTCCAACTTAAAATTCAGTGAGAGACATTTTTCAGAAAATCAAGAAAATATAACCCAGACTGTAGCATTCTGATAGTCTCGTTTAATTTTAGGATGAAATTTAGAATATTTAGAGACATGGATAAATTCTATGTATTCCAAAAATGTGATCTCTACACCAAGCAAAATTTTCACAAAAAGATGGACAGTGTCTCCTGTTGAAGACCTGGAATACAGCTATTCTGTGCAAAATGTGAAGACACTGCAATATTCTTAGCCATCTGCTTATTTTTAAAATTGGTATCCTTTTGTCGAGCTGAGAAATTAGCTTATAAATGGCCACTTCAGCTTCGAAACAAGGTGAACTGTCTTCTCTATAACAGATGAATTTTCCTAATTCAAGCTGTGTGTGATATAGTGGCTTGTTCTTCAGCATAGCAATTAGAGGCAGATTCCTGGTTCTGCCTCTAAGACCAGCCCCTTCTAACTACACAAACTCGGGGAGATATCGAGCCCTCTCCCCAGACCCTACTCTCATCTGTAAAAATGAAGGAGAAGAGATCGACCGTATCAGTTATTTCAAACTCTGTTGTTTGGAGGAACCACAATGGAAGAGGTGTCTTTACTTTTCTCTCCGTTGTACACTGCCCATCTACCTTTGTGGTCGCTTAGTTGCTAAGTTGTGTCCAACTCTTTGCAACCCAAAGGGCAGTTGCCTGCCAGGCTCCTCTGTCCATGGGAATTCCCAGGCAAGTATACTGGAGTGGGTTGCCATTTCCTAGTCCAGAGAATCTCCCTGACCCAGGGATCAAACCAGAGTCTCCTGCTTGGCACGTGGATTCTTTACCACTGAGCCACCTGGGAAGCTTGGGATCTACCTTAGCCCACAATAAAACCTTAACAGCACCTGAGGAGACACTCTACAATCTAAGACTGAGCCTAAGGATTGGTGATTTTAAACAACTCATCCATATCACAAAATAAAGTAACAAAAATAAGCGAAGAAAATATTGAAAGTTAAATCATTTCTAAGAAATTTTATTAAGGAGAATTATATCCCCAAACTTCATTTGTAATGCAGTTGTTTAGACCCTGGAACAACAAAATCTCCCTCATATCAACATTTTCAGTGCAGGGTAATTTCTCAAGTGACTCACAAAGGCACAGTGTCCTGAATGCATCAAATAAAACCACAGGTAAAGGAACAGATGGTATTGATGCAGTTTAGGATCCAGCCGCCACATGTAACAACGCGCCTGTGTCTCCAGCCAGAGAGGCTGTGAGCTCCCCGCCCCAGAGGACGAAGGCCTCCCTATGAATCCTGCTGGATTGTTGAGCACAGCTCCCGGGCTCCGGTCATTCCACCTGCTTCTTCCCACCAGGGTTTCTCTGATCCAACACCCCAGGCCACAAACCACTATTATGCCAGCCACTTCTCTGTCCCTGAATTGAGCACAAAATCCTTTCAAGACATTTTTCTGAAAATCAAGCATGAGAAGGCTCTCTTACACAGGACCCACAGGTTTATGCTTATCTTATTTGAGTCTAGTACTAATTCATGAAGTAGAGAGACGGGATCTATGTCAAAAACCCTGTTACACAGGAAGAATGTGGGGTCCTGAGTCACTAACACTGGAGACCACATTTCAGGACTCTAAGAAACAGCAGCTCGTACTCCACCATCCAGACCACCTCCCTAGGCCTACCCTATCCTCTCCCTAACCTTGCTGTCAGTTGAACTGCCTAAGGAATTAAAAAATCATGAGATACAGAATGATGAACCTTTGAGCATCTAAAGGAAATTAGACTCAAGTTACTGGCATCTTCCTCCTTTGCACTGCAGCCAGGGTTCTAAGAAGGAAGGAACAAGACGGACTATGTGGAAGCAGATAACAGAAAAATTCTCCGAGTATGGAGGTGGGGTGGGGGTCAGAGGGTAGAAAGCTCGGGAGACAGAGAAAAAAGTAGGGAAGAGGGGAAGGGAAGACAGTCATCCTTCTTCCACTGCATAAAGTATCTAGGGATAAAAAAGAGGGGGTGAGAGGGAAAGAGGAAGAAAGTGACCAGTGAGGTGGGGAAGAGAAACGGAGAGAAATGCCAAGCGATGAAAACAAGGAGAGTTGGATAAGAGAAAAAAAAAAAAGAAGTCACCAAAACCTTCTAGAAGTTTCAGGTTTAAATATTAGGAGGGCGTTATTCTACATATAGGCTTCCCTGGTGACTCAGTGGTAAAGAATCCACCTACCAATCCAGGAGATGTGGTTCAATCCCTGTCAGGAAGATTCCCTGGAGGAGGAAATGGCAACCCACTTTAGCATTCTTGCCTGGGAAATCCCACAGACAGAAAAGCCTGGCACCTACAGTCCATGGGGTGGCAAAAGAGTCAGCTATGACTCAGCGACTAAACAACAACTCTACATACATTAGCAGCCCTTCGTCTGGAATGATGAAGTCTAGGAAATATTTCATTCAAGTCCATAAAATAAAATAATGGATAAAGCTAACCATGATATATTCACTAAGTTAGAAAACACTAGAATTAAACATACAACTTGAAATCTGGAAAAGAATTTTGAACACATCCACTTTAAGGAGACAGAATAAATGTATAGATACTCAAAAGAGATAACTACAGAAATTTAAAAGATGAACTAGATAAAAGCTAGGTATTTCTTTGAAATATAATCAAAGCCTTAATGAGTCTGATCTTACAAAGAGCAAAATTCATTTGGATATGGCCAAATATTAGAAAAAATGGGAAAAGATTAGAAAAGGGAATATATAATTACATAACAAACATAGGTGAAAAATACAATAAAAGGATATTAAGAACTTCCTTATAACACATTTCAGAATCTAAATGGAAAAGGTAAAATTCCTTGAAATATATAACACACATTTCAAAATCTAAATGGAAAAGGTAAAATTCCTTGAAATATATAACTTGTCAAAATTGACCCAAAGAGAAACAGAAAACTAAAATAGCACTATAACCATTAAATATATTTAATTAGCAGTCCAAAAATTCACAAAGTTGGTTTTATAAGAAAATTCCACTAAATTATTAAAGAATAGACCATTTCAATTTTATACAACTCTTTTAGAGAACAGCAAAAGGGAACACTCCTGAACTCATTATATGAGGCCAGTGTAACCTTGATATTAAACCCTGATGAGGACAGAACAAAAAAGGAAACTACAAACCAATCTCACTTATAAACAGATGCTAAAAACTGAAAGAAACGATCTTGAGGCTACTGCTGAAAATAACACATTATGACCAGATTAAGTTTATTCCAGGTACACGAGGATGGTTTATTGCTAAAAAGAATCTAAAAATATAACTTGCCACCTTAACAAATAAAAGAAAAATCTCATGATTCTCTTGACAAATGAACATTTGGTAAGTTTAACACCCTTTCATGATTTAAAAAACCCTCAGCAGTATAAGAATGAGAGGGAACTTCATTTATCTTATAAATAGTATGCACCAAGTATTTTTAACAGGGAATCATTAGATTCCTTTTAAACACTAGGGACAGGGGCTTCCCTGGTGGTCCAGTGGTGAAGACTCTGAGCTTCCAAAGTAGGAGACACAGGTTCAATCCCACATGCCTTGAGGCCAAAAAAAACTTACCCTGTGTGAACAAAGATTCCTACCATCTGGGCTTCTATTTCAACATTATCTAGAAGGCCCTACCAGGGCAGGAAGAAGAAAAATAAATAAGAGGTGAAGGACTGAAAGAAAGGAACAAAAGTGTAATTATCCACAGACTGTCTACAGAGACTGAATCCCAGTCTACCTTCATCATTTTTACTTTCTACTCCCCACTTAATCCTCTGCTCACTGCAGCCAGGCTTCATGCTATCCTGCTTTGAAAACTTCCCTCTTCAAAGACACCTGGCTACCAAATCTAACACGAGAGGAGATGAGACTCAACTCAGATAAGTCTGAGTTGTTTCCTCGCCTCCTGTCCTCTGGGCTCCCTGGTCAAGACCCTGCCTTCTCAGGCTGCTTTCCCGCAGTCCGTTCCACAGGCTCACTTCCACAGGTAGAATTCAATCCTTTGATTTCAAGGGACACTTCTCCTAAGTGATGTTTACTTCTTCAGCCACGATCACCATGTTGAACCCAGGTGACTCCCAATCTAAAGATTCCCAAGTTTTTACTGGACCAGTCAGGAGGATCTTATTTGCATGTCAGCGTGTTCAAAGGTGAACTCATTCTCCCCTTTACCCTCCACGTCAGACTTCTTCTAGCCCATGACTTACACCGTGAGTCTAAAGTTATCTGACTCCACCTGCTTCATTCCTTTAATCCAATCTATGATCGGCTCCTAGTCATCTTGTTTATCTCAAAGTCTCCTTCTCTCTGCTCTGTATCTTTCTTTCTGTATCTTTCTTTCCACAGCCACCAGCTGGGCTCAGATTCTGATTATCTCTCTCTTGAATTTCTGCACCTGCCACCCTGCTTTCAGTCCTGCCCTCTAACCCTTCTCATAAGGAACAAATCTGATTAGATCTCTCCCCTGATTAAAATCTTTCAGTGATTCTAACTGCCCCAAATAATCCAAAGTCTTCAGGTATGTTTTACCAAGTTTTTTCAGAAGATTCTGCTTCTAGTCATCTAGCCCTGACTTCTCTTTACTCATCCCCCTCTGCTCCAGTCTTAATGAACTGTTTGCTGGAATTCATCCCTTTCTCTTCCCCATTGGATATATTGTGCTTTCTCTAAGAGCCCAATCATCTGGCTCTTGCAGTAATCTCTTAAGTTTTATGGAGACAGACTGGTACAGCACTATCTTATAAGGTAAACATTCTGTAAACACTGAACTAAAAAGAAGATTTTGCATAAAGTAATAGATATCAAGTCCATCGTGGATCATTATAAAGATGTACAGGGGTTATATGTTTAACGCTCTGAAGTTAAAAATGAGAGGAAAATTATGTATACCTATAACTCATTCAAAAATTCTTTAGCTAGAGTAGAAGTCGGGCAACGCACTCTGATAAGAAAATGGCAGCAAACAACACAAACACAACTGTATGCAGATTATAACTGTGAGACACAAAAACATATCAGGGTAAGTCTCGGACCACACCAAGCATCACAAGGCTAATACACACAAACCACACACTTCACACTGATAGAAACCTTATGTATTTCTGTTCAAAAAGTTCACAAAAGTTATCAAAATGAAAACCAGCTTAATTGTACATAAACTTGGCATTTATTTATGTCCCAGCTGCTTCTAAGATTAGCTTGCAGCAGTATACATCTGGATTATATACCCAACAAGCTAAAAATCCAGGAATACTGCAGACTGAATAAAAATTCTAAACTTCTACTTTTTAAAGGAATTAGAAGTTTCCTTACAATCTTCGTGGAGTTGATAAACAGTCGTAACTACGTAATCACAACTCACCATTCTTTTTAAGAAAATGTAAATAAAGTATAAACTATACATAGAGCTTAAAATAGGATGCTGCACAATTATCCTACAAATTATGTACAATATTTAAAATGTGCTTGAACTGTACTTATATAGTACCTTGATTATCAGTAGATGCATTTGCTTTTAATATGGAAAACCTAACAAATTTTTTAATCCCTCCCCATTCTGCACAGTAGACAACTAAGGGAAGGGAGATTATGTGGGCCACTTTCACCATCACAGAAATCCCCTGAAATTAACGTTTAAAGAGTTTCTACAGAGGGAAGCCTAGAGTTCTGCCATTATATTCACAGCGATACAAATCCCATTAGGCCCACAATCTAGTAAAAGTGGCACTGTGACAAAGGCTAAAATAGCTCTCAGGTCTTCACGATCAGATTAAATATCTACTCAATTGAAGCTGAGCTAACTTGCCAAAGTCAATAGCTTCCGGGTCAAAATCAAATATTAATTGGCCTGGAGATTAACTCTGATGTGTCCTCAAACTGAAAAGGAAATTTATATTTAGATCTCCAGATTCTAGCCTACACATTACTCCACCAACACGCATTTCAAGCATTTTTCTCTTCTGCAAAAGATTCCTGCTAAGCAATGCTATGTCTTCTAAATCATATGCCTTCGTTCTGTCTTTGAACCCGATTAAAATTAAGAAACTTTTAATAGCTTTAATAACTCTCAAAAGCTGCAGAAGCTCTTCTCTGGCATCTTCCCCAGTACCATCCTCCCTCCAAATCCAGGAAGGAAAAAAAAAAAAAAAAACACCCGCACAACAGAAAACACAAAACAACTAGCCACATGCGATGAATGCTGCGGAACGTGACTCTCCACTGGTTTAGGCTACAAAGAAAGCCTATGAGTAATCAAAAATCGCTAATCAAAACAAAGTTAAAAGCCACTTCCCCGCTCCCCAACCCCAGTATGATTTCCCTTTCTCTTCTCAATCCACTCCAGCATTTCCCCCTCCTCCGTTTTTTTTTGGGGAATTTTAGCAGCCTCTGAACAGCGGACGGTTAAGTTCATCGCAATGTCAGCCAGGGCAGAGACAAACGAAAAAATCACTAACTTGGAAGGTTATTTAGGACAACAATGTCTTTCACTGTCTTACTCCTCCCACTCCGGCCCTACTTGACCTACTACCAATACTGAGCCGAGAAAAATACCCGTTCAAGGGGCTTCCACTACCGTCCCCCCTCCACCCCCGACCCCAGTGGCTCTTCCCGCAGGAGCCACTGCAAACCCACCGCGGCCGGGCGGACAGGGTCCCCGGCTCCGCGCACCCCTCCCCAGGCGCCAGCGGCCGCGCTCTGCACGCTCGCGTCCAACTCTCCTCGGACCCTCTCACAGCCCCCGATCCCGCCCGGCCGCCCCCCTCCCCGGCGCCCCGGAGCGAGGCCGCCCGGGCGCCGGCACTCGCCCACCCACCTGGGCCGGGGTCGGGGGTCCCCCGGCGGCGCGCTCCGCCCCGCGCAGCTCGCGGCTCCCGCACGAATGCGCTCGGCCTGTCCCTCCGCCTCCCCTCCAGCCCAGCTGGGAGGCGCGACCCAGGGCGGCACCGCAAGGTCTCTCTAAGTCACCTTCGCGCGGCCCGCCCCCGGCTCCCGGCGAGGTCGAGCAGGGAGAGAGGCGCGGCCCAGGACTAGCGCCCGGGCCGCCCGAGGTCCGCGCTGGCCCCTCGGCCGCACCGCCGCCCTCCGGGGCTACAGCCGGCGAATGGCCTGCGGCGGGCGGCTCCGCGGCGGCTGGCGTCGTCCGTCCCTCCTCCCCGCCCCTCCGCCCGCCCGCCCGCTCCGCGGCGCAGGTAGGGACCTGCCGGGGTTCCGGGGAAGGCGGTCCGCTCCCCGCGCTCGCTCGGCGGGCATCCGCGGAGGCGCCCCCGACCCGGCCCGGCCCTGGATCGGGCGCTGTGTCCCCGCCCGTCCTGCAGACGCGGCCCTGGCAACTTTTAAATCCGCCACCAGGAAAGCAGAGGGATCCTCTCTTCTGCAGTCTTCCACCTGAAGGTAACTGACACTCAGGCTCACACTGAAGAGTTAACTGCAAAGCCTGAGCTAGTCTGCACCTATTTATTTTTTTATGCACTCCTTGGGCTCCCCTTTGAGCAACGAGGAAAACAACAGTAATTAACCCTACTTACGTGAAACGTACTAACATGAAACGCACTCGCGTGAAATAGAAGGTTTGAGATTCTGGCCACACTTAAAGGGTGGACGAAGGCGCAGTGGTCAAGCAGACCAGTCACGTAAATGCTATACTTCAGTGGATGTTCAGGCTAATGAAATTCCTAGTTAATTATGAGGCTCTGTTGAAGAAAAACAAACCTTTTCGTTCCAACGGTAGTTTTAAACCTTTCGATGGTATATAAATGTGTCCTTCACTTTGGGAAGCAGAGAAATACTGAACAAAATTAAATATTTTGTTGACAAGATCCTAGGGCACTTTAAGTTCACTCTTCTAGCAGTGAACTTGCACTACAGATGGGAAATGTGTAAAAAATGAGGCAAGGCCACACTTGGAAAAGGGGGAATTAAGGTCAGTGAGGTTTCACAGTGTCTTTGAAAAGTCAGTTTGCTTTCTATTTTTTCTTCCCACTCTAAATTGGTCACTAAATATTACCATATTTTGAAAAGTCACATTTGGCACTAAAGAGGAGACCTTGCTACAGGTTCTTTCTCCCTAGGCCCTAAGAATTAGAGAATGAATGTAGTTTACAAAAGTAGTACTAGGCAGCAAGAGGAAACAATGAACAATAATAAAGGCTACTTTGTTTCAGAAGGCAGTTTACAGAGCACCTAAAATGTGCCAGGCACTGTACTGAGGAGCTTCACATAAAACAACTCATTTGTATCCTCATTTTCAGATTGAGAAATGTAATTCCCAAACACATTAATTTGCTCAGGGTCCAGATTTTAGGTCCTGACTGGTCTGACCCAAAAGCCTGTCCTCTCTACTTGTGCATTCATTATTCATTTATTCATGTACATTCACTATGGACTGCAAGGAGATCAAACCAGTCAATCCTAAAGGAAATTAGTCCTGAATGTTCATTGGGAGGACTGATGCTGAAGCTGAAGCTCTGATACATTGGCCACCTGATGCAAAAACTGACTCACTGGGAAAGACCCTGATGCTGGGAAAGATTGAAGGCAGGAGGAGAAAGGGACCACAGAGGATGAGATGGTTGGATGGCATCACCGACTCAATGGACATGAGTTTGAGCAAACTCCGGGAGACGGTGAAGGACAGGGAAGCCTGGCGTGCTACAGTCCATAGGGTTGCAAAGAGATAAGATTGAGCGATTGAGTAACAACAAAGCAAGCGCGTGCTATGCTAGACACAGATGCTACAAAAACAAGATACTTGAGTTCTAGTTAAGTAAATATATAATCAGACAAGTAAAATATACACAATGTCATAAGCAATATAACAGCATGGAAGCCCTAGAATAGGATGGACTTTAACTCAGTTTTGAAAGGTGAAACCTGGGGTTGGGAGATGGTAGCAGTTCTCCAACAGAGAGGAATCCTGAGAACTTTATCTAACAGGATGGTGATGAGGAATCTGTGTGCTGGGTTAGGGGACCAACTAAGATAACTACAGGAGGACGAACAAAGCAAACAGCTCCCAAGTTTCCAGCTTGAGTTACCCAATAGGTAACTTTGGGTTGATCAACAACTCAGTTTTAGACACTTGATTTTGAAACGCCTCTGATGTATCCATATGTAAATGTCCAAAAGGCATCTGGATATACTGGTTCATAGCTCAGGAGATCCAAGGTGGAGATATCTGAATCATCATGGATTGCTGGGTTGAAGGAGTGGGTGAGATCATCCATGGAGAATACTGAGTGAGAAAGTCACCCTGGAAACCTAGGGACTACCAACATGCAAAGCACAGGCAGAAGAAAGATGCTTTAGAAGGCTGGGGAGGAGTGGCTATATAGAAAAGAGATGCCAGAAGAGGCAGGCACCATGGACATCACAGAGAAGCATTCCAAAAGGCAAGCAGCAGTCAATGGCAGATCCTTCAAAGGACAAGCAAGATAATTTAAAGGTGGCTCTGATTTAGCAACAAGGAGATACTGGCAAGAACAGGCCTGGTGGACCAGCTGAGCAATAAAAAAAACTAGAAACAGACGGTATCACATTTCCAAAAATGGATCTGGAAAGGGATGCAGGGAGCTAGAAGCTGTAAGGGAGAATTCAGAAGACAGTAGCTGCTTTTGAAGCAAGATGGAGACAGATGCCACCAATAATAGGAAAGAAG
Source organism: Cephalophus harveyi (assembly GCA_006410635.1). Taxonomy (NCBI): domain Eukaryota; kingdom Metazoa; phylum Chordata; class Mammalia; order Artiodactyla; family Bovidae; genus Cephalophus; species Cephalophus harveyi. The sequence goes on from SJYT01078690.1 coordinate 181,707, forward strand.
ACAGATTAAAAAAAAAAAAACACCTGGAATCAGGGAGTGGTAGGGAGTTGACAGCATAATACAGTGATCACCTAATATTTAACCAAGAATTTTGCTTAGAATAGAGATGAGAGAAGGGTAAAGGCCTGAAAGATGTAAACATCACAGATGAAAGAGAGGGGGATTAAAGGCCTATGAACAGCTCAGAAAGCTAAATGAGTAACACAAACCATGCCTTGACAAAGTTAGGAATCCACATGAGGGCATGAATTCTCTCCAAAGACTTTAGCGTCTGGCCCAGAGCAGGAGTTCCTTTGGCTGGTTCCAACTGAGAGTCTGAATCGTTCCATTACACCACAAGCTTGGCATCACTACCGTCCCAACCATACATTTGGATTATATCTCTTTATCAGTCAGAAGATTTAATAGGAATAGTCAAGGCTATGGTTTTTCCTGTGGTCATGTATGGATGAGAGTTGGACTGTGAAGAAGGCTGAGTGCCGAAGAATTGATGCTTTTGAACTGTGGTGTTGGAGAAGACTCTTGAAAGTCCCTTGGACTGCAAGGAGATCCAACCAGTCCATTCTGAAGGAGATCAACCCTGGGATTTCTTTGAAAGGAATGATGCTAAAGCTGAAACTCCAGTACTTTGGCCACCTCATGCGAAGAGTTGACTCACTGGAGAAGACTGATGCTGGGAGGGATTGGGGGCAGGAGAAAAAGGGGACGACCGAGGATGAGATGGCTGGATGGCATCACAGACTCGATGGCCGTGAGTCTGAGTGAACTCCGAGAGATGGTAATGAACAGGGAGGCCTGGCGTGCTGCGATTCATGGGGTCGCAAAGAGTCGGACACGACTGAGCGACTGAACTGATAAAACATAAGCAAGTTTTCCTTAAAAACTGATCAGACTGATCATATTGAGGGAAGCTCAATAATACACAGAACCAGAAGGGCACCAGCGATGACTTCTGAATGATCTTTTAACCACTGATACCACCCACTGGTGAGAAAAACTACAGAAACAATGATTCACGAAACCAGTTTCTAGCCTTTTCAACAGAATTTGCGCACAAAATTAAAGAAAAACCATAGCCATTATATTGTTATGTTTCCCAAGCACATCACTCTAAAAACATATAGTAAGGTTCCCTTTTGGAGAAGGAAATGGCAACCCACTCCAGTATTCTTGCCTGGGAAATCCCATGGTCAGAGAAGCCTGGCGGGCTACAATTCCATGGGGTCACAAAAGAGTCAGAGATGACTTAGCAACTAAACAACAACAACAAAGGTTCCCTTTAGTAGATCAATCACAGACTCTACAGCTTATTTTATATATTGCTATTTTTTTTTGTTTGTTTTTTAACAACATAAGCAGTGTTATGTCATGTAAAATATGCCTAGATAATGCCTCATTTATAGAGCAGTCACATGAATACTTGGAGTATCTAGGCCATATCAGAGCATCTCCAAGTAAGCAAAGAACATCACAGGCTAGAATGCTCCAGGTCCAGACTGAGGTCTGTGCTCATTGTCAACCCTCATAAAGAACATCTTATTCTTACTGAGGACATAATTTTGCCAAGTTTAGTTACTACTGTTTTTCAACAAACAGGCAATTAGTATGAGTAAATGAGAAAGAATCAGTATTCCACTGCTAGAGATAGGTACCCAGCTGATCTAAAAATCAGGAGAGAAAAAAATTTTAAACCAAAAGAGTATAAAAAGGAATTAAAAAAGCAGTTAGCAAGATTGGGCCATTTAATCAAAAAAGAGTCCTATAAACATCATCCCCTGAAGGTATCTCTGTATTAAGGCACAGAGTAATTATGAACATAAAAAAGGACAGTCCTGAGGCAGCCAGGAGAGATAAACGATGAACATTTTAGTTTAAGAAGTTAAATGTGTAACACTTAGAGTAACTGTCCTCAAAAAAGATTAGAGTAGGAATTTTTTTTCTGCTGTTGGAGCTGGGATCACTTACATCTGCTGGTCCCTATTCTGTGGTGCCTACTATAGGACGCATTTGCCAATCTGATCTCATTTACTCATCAAAACACTTTCCTGGTTGGTTACCACTTTAAAAAGGAGATTGTGTTTTAAAACTGAGTCAAAGACAGGGATTAAAGAGCAGAGTCAGGAATTGGACTCAGGTCTAGGAGTTCAAATCTTATCAATGCTCTTTGAATAGAATTTTTAATGATAAAAATTTAATTTATGATGCCTGATAAATAAGGCATTATGGTGCATAATTATTCCACTCTGACCTCAATTAGGCTATTAAATTCCTATGTTGTAATCCTTAGCTACTTGATAAGACCAACTTCAGTGATACCATTTATCTTTCAAATATTTTTTAGGCTTTCATGTAGTCTATAATCATATTTCTCAGAAGGAAATCCATGGATTTCTACTTAGGGACCCACGGGGTGATATTTCACAGAATTACGGTGAAAAAAAACATTTGAAGATACTCTGAAAGTTTGAAGCAATAAATGCTATTTACTAAATGAATACCTTGTGCCCTTTTGATATGCTGATATACTCTATTACATATTATTCATCAATACACAGTTGATCGCCATACCCAACATTCAGGAGTTCATATATTTTCATTCTTTAGAAACTCACCCAAGGTCCTCTAGTTGGTTAGAGAAAGACTGAGATTTAAAAAAGGTCCATTAGACTTTCACACCAGGGCTCTTAATGACTTTCTACATGTCTCTCTTATTTCAAACATGATCGAAGTTCAGAGAACTTAAGCAGACTATCATCCCGTAAATAATAAGGATGGAAACACAGCACAGTCATCCACAAACGGTCCAGTAAATATTCTTTACACCACACCACCTCCATCCAAAACAAGATAAAACCAATGGTAGACACAGAAGCACCAGGCATCAGAGAAAAGGGGTCATAAGTGTTCATTAGACAGCATCCTGCAGTAACAACTGCTGACTTATACTCAAGGCTTACTAGGAACCATGCTAAGCATTTTGCTCACAATTATCTTATTTAATACTCATGACAAATTTTAAAGGCTTATTTCATCCTCGTGACAAATTTTAAAGACCTAAAGAGGCTCATTAGGCTAAACTTTAAGCTAATTATTTTTGTACATGTAAATTTCCACGTGGAGGTGATTACCTAAGGTTTTTCTTTTTCTAATCAGTTAAAGATTAGAATAGGTCAGCTTCTTCAAGAATTACATTACTTCTAATCTAGTGTTTGCCTTCAAGAATGGCTCGACAAAAGAGCCATCAAGACAGTCTCCTGTACCACACAGGTGATGCAAATTTACTTTTACAAAGTAATAAATGTTATCTGAATCATGTAACATCAAAATGTGTTGTGTTTGTTCTGATAAGATATCAGAACATAGGTATCATCCTATGTGGATTTACTGAAATCACTGTATCATTCATTTATACAAGCTAGAATATGAAATTCAGAAGCCACCAAAAATAGAAATGCTGAGAAGTGATGGTTTCAAACATGAGATGATCCAGCCATTTAACATGCTTAATGAACAATTATTTTTTTCCTATGGTATTTAACAGAATTCTATTAATTTTCTGTAAATTTGTTTAAACGAGTTCAGATTATCATTACTTTTCCTTGTTGGCCGCACCTCACGGCTTATGGCATCTTAGTTCCCCAAGAAGGGACTGAACCTAGGCCGTTAGCAGTGAAAGCACAGTCTAGTCACTGAACAACCAGGGACTTCCCACATAGATTTTCTTATTGCCCAAATAAAGTGATTACAGAATTTGTGGTATAGATAACAAACACAGCATTTTTTAAATTTCCTATTAATTCTCAAGGCTTCTAAAGATGAGAAAACAGAATTTTAGATCCTTATAAATAAGAGAAATATATATATATATGTGTGTGTGTGTGTGTGTATATATATATATATAAAACCATTTTAATCTACCTTGTTTTACCAAAATCTCAACTTTAAACAAAAGACACAAATCAATTGTAACAAGAATAGGAAATTGAGTGTCCTTGGAAGCTATTGTGCTAAGTCCAGTAAGTCACACAGAGGAAAAACATATCCTACGATTTTATATATATGTGGAATCTAAAAAAAAACAAACAAAACAGAAATTTGGTGAAAAGTTGAAGATTAAACATATACCTAGAACTTACATGGAAGAATGCCTACTGCTACTTGGCTTGCATTAAAATCATGAAAATGGGGGAATTCCCTGGTGGTCCAGTGGTTAGGACTCTGCAGTTTCACCACTAAGGGTACAAGTTCAGTCCCTGGTTGGGGAACTAAGACCCTGTAAGCTGTGCAGCATGGCATGTAAACATACATACGTGCATGCATAAAATCATGAAAATGGGGTGGTGGGAGGGGGAAGCATACAAAAGAAAAGTCCAAGTTCAGGCACCCAAAATGCACTTTAACGACTTTTCAGTCCTTAGAAAAACTGTTACTAATGGATAGCATAGCATACCAGTTTTACTCATATCTGGAAGATCAAATAACAGATTTTTAAATGGGAAAGAATAAATGGCAAAGAACACAAAAGAACATTTAATCCATTAAGTTCAGTTCACATAGGTTAAGTGTGAGAGCAATATATTATCTAAACAAAAGCATGTATTTTTCACATAAACCTTTTGTTTTGTATTTTACATACAGACCTTTTGTTTCTAGAATATTTTCATACCCCTCTTATCGAAATGCCACAACATCTCTGAATAGATCAACTATAAACATACTTGTTAAACATGGGTACATAAGCAAATTAGTTGATATGAACACAAGTTATTTCAGAATCAATCTACTTAATCAAGAATAAGTAAGTTCTAACTTCTGGTGAAAAATGAAGTTTTCATTTCCTTTACTAACTCTGTTTCCTCCTATCTTTGGACAATTTGAAAGCAATGATGTACTGGATAATCAAGCATGTGACACCCAAACAATGACTGTAAAAATTCAATTCCAAACGACCTACCCCTTCTTGTTTAGTGAAGAGATGAAGGCAGTCACTCAAAGCTACACAAGTTTCTCTAGAAGCTTCAGCAACAACTTCAACTTTCTGAAGAAATGATGGAAGCATTTCTATAAATAAAATAAATATGATGAGTGGGATTTTAAGTAATAGTAAAGTAAAACAAGATCACGAACATATTTTCATATCTACTAAGCTTATTTTTCCTTCTAGCTGCCTTAAGCATACAATTACTGTTCCTCTGGCATGATTATTAAGCACCTACTGTATGCAGGGCATATAAATTCATACAGAAAAAGAAAAGGAGAAAGCCTTGACCTAGAAAAGCCTATATCTTAAAAGAATAAGAGCCAGGACTAAAAAAAAAAAAAGGAAACAAAAATTTTATAGACATAAATAATGTTTAAGAAAAACAGCTGTCAAGAAGGACTGATATCATTACTTATAAAACATTAACAGTTCCCCTTTCATGATATTCATTACTAGATAAGTAATTTTATTCCAAGGCAAAGTGCTAAAAAGAGACAAAAATAATTCTGTAGTTGACATGACAGCTAAGAGATCTGAAGGCGGTATTAACTCAACTTCCTCTACTTCTTATTTGGATAAACGTTCTGTATAAATAGGTCTTTCGCTCTCAAAAATACAGCCTTGTCAAGGTCCAATATCCTTCTGTATACATAAGTTGGGAAATAAATGATAATATCAGTATCTTCTTGGACCCCCTAAAGAAAATCTTAATCCACTTTTCCCATCATTCTTTTTTTTTTGGGGCAAGAGAAAACCACAAAATGCATACATGTCACTTAAACAAGTGAAATGTCATATTAATGCGAGAAAAGTGTACTTAGTTGAAATAGCCTGGAATTTAATGTTAATTATACATTAAGATCCTTTAAATCTGTCCCTTCCATCAAAAAAAGAGAAATTATAGTAAGAAAGCTTTAAGAAAAAAATAAAGGGAGAAAGACAATTAAATCTGTCGCATCCTCTGTATTATAAGTAATCTTGATGTACTTAAACCTCTGTTCTTAAAACATGGTAAACAAAGTCAATAAACAAAAAGAATCAACTGAATCAAATCCCAACAAATCTGAACAAAAATTTTCCAGTGGGAAGAAAATCTATAGGAAATAGTAAGACAAATTATTTAGCCATTATTTCTAAGTGATAAAGTTGTATTAACCTGTTCTCCTTTTAAATTTTCCAAATGTTTTATATGAATGAGATTTATTTTAGCAAAGACAAGTCCTTTTCTTGGAAAAATTATTTCTTAAAACTCATAAGGCAAAAGTATGCAATAAAAGGAAAAGATCATAGTGAATGAAGTAAGAACAGTCTTTTATTAGTATCTTGATATAAAGACCAAATGCCATTTTATCATATTTTGCATCTCATGGGATAGCATTTCCTAGGATTTGCTATTATTAATGACACCCGAATAATTGGAAACTACTAAATTTTAAGATAAATTTCACTTTACATACTTCTTTTGCAATCTTTGATACACACTGTAAAGATTTATTCTGTACTTAGTTGCTAAATAGCAAAAGAGAGTACCATATGCTAGATGCCATGTGACTCAAATAGTACCTCAACAGATGTCTTACACAGAGCTGGGGACTGGGGATGTGAGGAGATGCACAAGAAAAAACAGACGCAGCCTCTGCCTCCCGTAAATTATCTGGGTAATCTAGTAATCTTCCACCTTCGTGGCACAAAGGACAGAAAAATGGAAGCACAGTCCATTCATGGACATATTTCTTTTTATTAAATGCCATCATTACCTCCAATTATGTCTATGTTTTCGATATCTCACACTTAAGATACTTCCTGATTACCATAAAACATTAAATGTCAAAATAAATTTTATTGTTGTTGTTGCTCAGTCGCCAAGTTGTATCTGACACTTTGCAACTGCGTCAACTGCAGCACGTCAGGCTTCCCTGTCCTTCACTACCTCCCAGAGTTTGCGCAAACTCATGTCCGTTGAGTCAGTGTTACCATCCAACCATCTCATCCTCTATCACCCTGTTCTCCTCTTGCCCTCAATCTTTCCCAGCATCAGGGTTTTTTCCAATGAGTTTTAGGGGCACTTTACAAATTGTTAAACAAGCTTTCAAAAGGTATTCCAAGAAATATATATTAAGACAAGTTTTTATAAGAATCTCTTATTGAATGTCAAATTCTTCTGTCCAAAATAGTCAAAAAAGTTACCCAATTTCTCTGACAATCTAGTGTCCAAACAAGATGCTAGAATTAATATTAACCTGCATGGTGAGATAGTGTAGACCCATGGACTATGGTAGACACACTGGTTCAGGGCTATGTATCAAGGCCAGTTGGTTGACACCAGTATGCGTCTTATGCAATGACTTCTCATACTGATTACATAAAGGAGAACTGCTAAGCTTCTAGAAAAGTTACCAACTAGGAATCACTGCAAATATGCTTTAGCCAACTAATATTTAGAGACTGAGCTATAATAAATGCAAAAAGGCAGTATGTTACCATATCTGGCCTACCCTGAGGATTGGACACTTAAATAGTACCAGTTAATTTGAGAGAAAAAGTTATTTTTTGTACTAAAAATATTGTTGAACTCAGGAAAGATGCTGGAAGATTATATGTGAAAAGCTTAATTTTAGAGACATGTATAAAAAGCTCACAATCTGTCGTTTTCCATGATTACAATGTACAATTTTTAATTGGGTAAGTTTTAAAACTAGTGGCGAAGTGCTTGTTTCTTGCTGTTAAACTAAACCCTAATACAGAACACCTCCGTTGTTCTCCTTATAGAGAAAAAGTCTACACTCCTTAGATTAACATTTAACTTATTCCATAAATGGTCAGTTTCAGCCAGACTATTTTCCTGGGAATATCTGTTTTCCTAGAAATATGATCCTATTTTACTACTTCTAAACTTTTGTTAAAGATGTTCCCTTTTCTGTGAATACTTGAAATAGTAATTATCCATATTAAGAAGTTTCTCCTCTTAACTAAAAAAAAAAATTTTTAAGGTCAAGTTCAGATGCCATTCTCCCCATGAAGCCTTCCTTAAAAATCACTGTGGGAGGTGACCTCTTCTACTGGACTCCATACATAGCCACATCCCCTTGCTGAGAACTCAGGCCCTTTGCATATGCTCCGCTACTCTGCTCACATGTACACGGTACATATGCTCACTGCATGCTGCTACTCTCATTAAGCTCTAAACCTCTTTAACCGCCGCCCTCCCCCCCCCAATACTGTACACCAAACCTTGTACAAAGAAAAGACTCAAATATTAAAAGAATAAGGAAAAATAATAAAAATATTTTATTCCCATTAACTTGCATACAAAATCCAAATCACTCTGGGTTATTTTATTTTACAACAGAAGAATTATTAGATTTTAGCTAAAGTGTTAGCCACTCAGTTGTGTCCAACTCTTTGCGATCCCATGGACTGTAGCCCACCAGGCTCCTCTGTCCATGGGATTCTCCAGGCAAGAATACTGGAGTGGGTTGCCATTCCTTTCTCCAAGGGATCTTCCTGATCCAGGTATCTAACTCGGGTGTCCCACAATGCAGGCAGATTCTTTACCAACTGACAGTGAAGTCATTCAGTCATGTCCGACTCTTTGCGACCCCACAGTCTATAGCCTACCAGGCTCCTCCATCCATGGGATTTTCCAGGCAATAGTACTGGAGTGGGTTGCCATTTCTTTCTCCAACTGAGCCACTAGGGAAGCCCCAGAAATATTTAAGACACAAGTTAGTTAATTAGCACAGGTGGATAAATGTATTATTTTAAACTACACTTTCTTTTTACTTGAGGCACAAGAAAATCTCTTTTGTCTGTTTTTCAATTTAACTCAAATATTTCTATCATTGAGGACAAGATATTTAAGAGGAAAAAATTGGATGAATGGCATTTCCTCACCCTCTCACCCTAGTCCTTTTGGACACAGTGTTGCCTTAAGTGTTTTTTTTTTTTTTTTTTTTTTAAGTAAACACAAACAGTTGAGAATAAATAGTCCCAAAGCTATCTGGTGACAAAGCTAAGGTCATAGGAAATAAATATCAAAATAAGACAATTTTTCTCTTGTGGTGGAAAACAGAAAATGTAATGTATCTGACTATGTGCATGAGAAAAGGTATTTCTGAAATTGATTAAAACTTCATTGGAATTATATAAATCCCTCAAGGCAATCAATACTCTCTCCCCAAAATGCAGAAAAAGATTCCTGGACATAAAAATCAACTACTCTTCTAAAAACTTCTACTACATAAAACCATAACTTGAAAAAAAAAAAAAAATCAAGATTGGTGGCATCATATAAGATATAAAAATATAAATTTATCTATTTCTTGTTCAAATTAAGATGATTAGCTTGATATCAATCACCCACTAAACAAGTACCACTGAGCAGTTGATCTGTGTATCTGTATCCACAAATTTATACTAGTTGCAACGGAAGTATAAGATATATAATTCAAGCAGCGTGTGTTAAATGAGTTAAAAGCATGAGTTAAATAAGAATAAAAAGATCATAACAGGGATGCTACAAGATATAAACAGCAAACAAACTATACACACATAAATGTCACACATTTAGAGAAAAGAGCTACCATTATGAGATGGAATAATAAAGGGGAGTTTAATAAAAGTAAGGGTACTTGGGTCAGATCTTGAAGAGTAAGTTTGTTATTGTTAAACACAATGCCCAATAAAATAAATTTATCCAAAATATCTATAACTATTATCTTCATATAGTCTGAAAATACTGGTTCTGAAAAGAAGAGTCTCAGAATTATGATAAATGAGAACTTGAGAGGTAAGAGGATTTGCATCTACCATTTATTGAGTGGCTATCAGGTGGCAGGCGCTACATTCCAGGTGCTTGAGATAAAGGGGTAAGTCACTGAGAAACAGCTTCTGTCCTTACAATACAGTCTAGCGAGGAAAACAGAAAGTAAAACAATTATTATTGAATGAACAGTACTGATCAGAGGGAGTCTTTAGAATAGTCAGAGGAAAAGCATATATTTGTTAGAAAAACTAAAATGAATTAATTTAACAATTTTAGAAAAGAAAGCACCAGTTGGGAAGACTTTTTGGGTTCAAAAATCAGGAAGAGGCCAGCAGAGCTATGAAATGTATTTTGCATTCTTTTACAAATAAGAGTGAATAGAAGAAAGGAGGAAAACTGGATTAAAATCTCCACCAAAGGCTGTACCTGGATTTGCATTGCCCGTGACTCAACTGCCCTGGCAGTGGCTCCTCACCTTTTGGGAGTAATCTTAAAGAGAAAACCCAATCAACGAAACAAATGATACAGAGTCACGTGGGACCCAGGGAGCTCTGCCTCCAGGAAAGTCAGGAGGGAAGTGCTGGTCAGGTCGGTGCCTCAATGAGTAAGGTGAGGAGAGAGAAAGTGATGGTGTTTTCGCCTATGGACCAGGCAAAGTAAGAGTACTAAATCACTCAGTTTCACAACCACTTTGTCCCCTCTATCTGACTCCTCCACCCGGCTGCCTGAAAGGAAGCCTGGACCAGAACAGCATCCCGCTCTCCACCCAGTGCCCTGTCCCTACTGAGATCAGGGACAGCTCTCAGAGCAGGGTGGTGCTGGTGGTGGTTTAGTCGCTAAGTCATGTCCAACTCTTTTGTGACCCTATGGACTGTAGCCCACCAGGCTCCCCTGTCCATGGGATTTCCCAGGCAAGGACACTGGAGTGGGTTGCCATCCCCTTCTCCAGGGGACCTTCCGGACCCAGGGATGAAACCTGGGTCTCCTGTATTGCAGGCGGATTCTTTACTGGCTAAGCCATCAGAGAAGTCCCCACATCACAGGCCTGGGCAGGTGTAAAGGCAGTGGCCTGAGCTCTTGCCTGTTCTTCTGTCCCCATCTGAGACCTGAGGCAGCTAGGTCTGCCCAGAGAGGGAAATGGAAACAGAAAGAGGTAGTGATGCGAATTAGTTGGAGGGCCATTTGGAAACACACAGTAAGAGCACGTAGGCTAGTCTTAGAGAAGCCAAGAAGTTTCTAGAAGCTACACTTAAAAGATGAGGAAAAGCTAGCATTACACATGATGAGAACAAGACCCTAAGGCATGAGAAGAGTTCAGCTTGCTGAACTCTGAGGAAGAGGTGAGAGGTGACATTGCTGAAGTGAGGAGACACAGGTCAAGGCAGAGTTCGGTTACCCCCTAAGACACTGAGGTCTCAAGAGTTGATTTGTGTTTAGAGGCACCTCTCAAACCACAATGTGCAACACTCCCTGGAGGCAGCATGGCCGACGAGAAGAGCTGCAACCTACGGGCAGGATGGCTGTGGCCTGCGTCAGTGCAGGGACAGAGGGACAGAGAAAGGGACAGGGAGAGATACAGGAGACACAGGATGCGCATCGCTGCAAGGATGCACTCCAATAAGATGACTCCAAGGCTTGGGCTTGGGAAAGCGTATCAAATGGAGATGCGTTCTTTGAGATGAGAAATACCAGAAAGAACCTCAGGACAAGAGAAGAGGAAAAAATAATAATAATTGACAGAAAAAATACAAAGGATTTTTTTGTTGTGAGTTGGAGACTTCGGGCCTGCATCAATTCCACTGTCCCCTTGAACTTCTGAATGGGAGGCCTTAAGGACTGGAACAATACCTCAGCGGCAGCAGCCAAGTGACTGTCCTCAATGAGTTCTACCTTTCACTGTAGATGCAGATCTAGGCATGAAAATCTGTAACCTTTTCTAGCTCATAGATCAAAAGTTTAGAAGGAAATACAGAATTTTTTATTTAGTCCAGGTTCTTTACTGGTGAAGAGCAGTCTCTGCAGCCAGGCTGCCTAGGATCAAACTGTGTCTGGTTTTTACTATCCGCGTGACCCAAGACAAGTTATTTAAGCTCTCTATGCCTCCATTAGCTTATTTATAAAATGGACATAATAGTCATGCACTAACACTGGGTTGTCATAAGGAATAAAAGAGTTAATATAGGGACTTCCCGGATGGTCCAGTGGCTATGACTCCACGCTCCCAATGCAGGGGGCCCAGGTTCGATCTTTGGTGAGGGAACTAGATTCCATACGCTGTAACTAAGAGTTTCCGTGCCACAGCTAAGATCTGGGACAGCCAAATCAATAAATATTTTTTAAAAACGAGTAAATATATGAAAAGTATACAAAACAATGCACACACAAAAAGGGCTATCTGTGGCTGTATTCTAGATAATATAATTTGTGCATTACTGACATATTTCACATTAGAAAGTGCACGGGACACTTGTGGTACCTAGCTAACTACACTGATGAGGAAACCATCTTTATGGTTCCAACCCAAACCCATAAAGATGCTGATAAAATAATAGTAATAATATAATATATATCAGAGTTGGAGAGAACAAAATCCCAGATATGCTGGAAACCAACAGAAAAGTCAAGGCTGACAGAACAGGAACAGGCAGAGGAGCAATGGGGAAGGCCAAGCACTGGGGGGTCAGAGGTCAGTTGGACAAAGTCAGTCAGGGAGCTGAGAGCTGCTCCTTCACATCCTCATGAAGGGAGATGCGGTTCTGATCTCACCAAGCAGAGCAAGGCCTTGTAAAGGGCTGGATTCCCAGAAAAAACAGAAACGGGCAGGGCAGCAGTGAAGAAGGGCATTTCCTACCAGTGCTCTGGGTGGGCATCATGCAAAACAGAAATCCCTAGCTTGTACCACATTTAGTAATGCAATCCAATTTTAAAATGATTACATACGCAACAGAAACAAAACTACTGTGAAGGGACAGTTCCATAATCCAGGAGGAGGAAAAACATACTCTCAATAAAAAGTTAAAATCCAAAGTGAAGCAAACAATCCATTCCAAGGGACAATTAGCCAACAAAACCAAAGAACTGGCTCCACCAACAGCTTGAGACGTAAGAACACACTGAAAAGGGCTGTTTTATATATTTAAAATTATTAGCGATCAAGTTAGAAATACATGTACCATGGAAGAGCAGTCCTCTATGGAAAAATATAAAAACTGTTAAAACCACCACCTAGAATTTCTACAATGATGAAATACAGTCCATTAGGATTAGAAAGTCAGAGGACTAAGCAGACCAACTTGATCAAATTGAGAAAGAAACAAACTATAAAGTAGATCTGAGGAAATTACTCAGAATATAACACAGAAAAAATAGAAACAGAATAAGACACTAAGAGACGGGGGATAAAACAAGAAGCCTCCCAACATGACCACAAGAAGCTTCTGTGGAAGAGAAGGAATGAAGTCAGGTGTGAAGCGACAACAAAGAGCTTTCCTAGATTGAAGGAGGAATGAACGAGTCTTTGAATTAAAAACAGTCTCAAATAGCAAATGTAAGACACTTTAAAACTGCAAAACGACAAAGGGGAGATCTTTGAAAAGCAATAAGAGAACTTTAAAAAGAAAAAAAAAAAAAAAAGCCTACCAAAGAATCATCATTAGAATGTTAGAAGCCAGAAGAAATTGGAATTGCATCTTCAAAACACTAATGGAGGGGCTTCCCTGGAGGCTCAGCGATAAAGAGTCTGCCCGCCAATTAAGGAAACAGGGGGTTTGATCCCTGATCTGGGAAGATCCCACATGTTGAGGAGCAACTAAGCCCAGAAGCCATGGCTACCAAGCCTACGGGCCACAACTACTGAAGCCTGTGCCCCCCAGAGCCCGTGCCCCCCACAAGAGAAGCCACCGCACTGGGAAGCCTGAGACCATAACCAGAGAGTAGCCCCTGCTTGCCACACCTAGAGAAAAGCCCACTCAGCGACAAAAGACCCATAGCCAAAAGTAAAAACTAAATAAAATTATATTAAAAAAAAAAAAAGCTAATGGACAGTAACTGTAACCCAGCGGAGGTCAAATAAAGATTCAGATGAGAGGGAAAAGTTTGTTACTCACAGATCCTCAGTGAAAAGGACTATTCAAAGGTTTGTCTCAGGAACATCACTGAATCCAGAGAAGAATCCGATATAAAAACCAATGGCACTGACTGCGGAAACCCCATCCGTTAAAGAATGCAAACTTCTCCCGAGGGGAGGGCTGAGAGTTTCTTCCCTCTTTAAGTCCCTACAAGATTTCACTGATTTCTTTCACCAGTGTTTTATAGTTTTCTATATATAGGTCTTTTGTTTCTTTAGGTAGATATATTCCTATTTTATTCTTTTCGTTGCAATGGTGAATGGAATTGTTTCCTTAATTTCTCTTTCTGTTTTCTCATTCTTAGTGTTTGGGAATGCAAGGGATTTCTGTGTGTTGATTTCATATCCTGCAACTTTACTATATTCATTGATTAGTAATTTTCTGGTGGAATCTTTAGGGTTTTCTATATAGAGGATCATGTCATCTGCAAACAGTGAGAGTTTTACTTCTTTTCCAATCTGGATTCCTTTTATTTCTTTTTCTGTTCTGATTGCTGTGGCCAAAACTTCCAAAACTATGTTGAATAGTAGTGGTGAAAGTGGGCACCCTTGTCTTGTTCCTGACTTTAGGGGAAATGCTTTCAGTTTTTCACCATTGAGGATAATGTTTGCTGTGGGTTTGTCATATATAGCTTTTATTATGTTGAGGTATGTTCCTTCTATTCCTACTTTCTGGAGAGTTTTTATCATAAATGGATGTTGAATTTTGTCAAAGGCTTTCTCTGTATCTATTGAGATAATCATATGGTTTCTATTTTTCAATTTGTTAATGTGGTGTATTAAATTGATTGATTTGTGGATATTGAAGAATCCTTGCATTCCTGGGATAAAGCCCACTTGGTCATGATGTATGACCTTTTTAATATGTTGTTGGATTCTGTTTGCTAGAATTTTGTTAAGGATTTTTGCATCTATGTTCATCAGTGATATTGGCCTGTAGTTTTCTTTTTTGGTGACATCTTTGTCAGGTTTTGGTATTAGGGTGATGGTGGCCTCATAGAATGAGTTTGGAAGTTTACCTTCCTCTGCAATTTTCTGGAAGAGTTTGAGTAGGATAGGTGTTAACTCTTCTCTAAATTTTTGGTAGAATTCAGCTGTGAAGCCGTCTGGTCCTGGACTTTAGTTTACTGGAAGTGGGCTTTTGTTTGCTGGAAAGACAGCCTTCAGAATGGGAGAAAATAAAATAGCAAATGAAGCAAGTGACAAAGAATTAATCTTAAAAATATACAAGCAACTCCTGCAGCTCAATTCCAGAAAAATAAATGACCCAAACAAAAATGACCCAAAGAAGTAAATAGACATTTCTCCAAAGACATACAGATGGCTAACAAACACATGAAAAGATGCTCAACATCACTCATTATTAGAGAAATGCAAATCAAAACCACAATGAGGTACCATTTCATGCCAGTCAGAATGGCTGCTACCCAAAAGTCTACAAGCAATAAATGCTGGAGAGGGTATGAAGAAAAGGGAACCCTCTTACACTGTTGGTGGGAATGCAAACTAGTACAGCCACTACGGAGAACACTGTGGAGATTCCTTCAAAACCTGGAAATAGAACTGCCTTATGACCTGGCAATTCCCCTGCGGGGCATACACACCGAGGAAACCAGAACTGAAAGAGACACGTGTACCCCAATGTTCACTGCAGCACTGTTTATAATAGCCAGGACATGGAAGCAACCTAGATGTCCATCAGCAGATGAATGGATAAGAAAACTGTGGTACATATACACAATGGAGTATTACTCAGCCATTAAAAAGAATACATTTGAATCAGTTCTAATGAAGTGGATGAAACTGGAGCCTATTATACAGAGTGAAGTAAGCCAAAAAGAAAAACACCAATACAGTAAACTAATGTTTATATATGGAATTTAGAAAGATGATAATGATAACCCTGTATGCGAGACAGCAAAAGAGACACAGATGTATAGAACAGTCTTTTGGACTCTGTGGGAGAGGGAGAGGGTGGGATGGTTTGGGAGAATGGCACTGAAACATGTAAATTATCACATGTGAAATGGATCACCAGTCCAGGTTTGATGCATGACACAGGATGCTCAGGGCTGGTGCACTGGGAAGACCCAGAAGGATGGGGTGGGGAGGGAGGTAGGAGGGGGGTTCAGGACGGGGAACACATGTACACCCATGGCAGATTCATGTCAATGTATCACAAAACCAATACAATACTGTAGAGTAATTAGCCTCCAAAAAAGTAAATAAACAAAGTAAAAAAAAAAAGATTTCACTGAATTGTATGATCTGTATAATCATTGACTTGACAGAACAAATGTAGTACTTGCTTCTCCCTGAATTCAACAGAAATGTTATAAATTTATTAGCTAAATATGTTACTCATTTCATTCACTCAAAATGTGTGTGTGTGTGTGTGTGTGTGTGTGTGTGGAAAGGGGAGGGGAGGTTGGACAAGGGCCAAGGGAACACAAGCGCCTACTATGTGCTAGGCACATAGTTTCAGTTCAGTTCAGTCGCTCAGTCGTGTCCGATTCTTTGCGACCCCATGAATCGCAGCACGCAAGGCCTCCCTGTTCATTACCATCTCTCGGAGTCCACTCAGACTCACGTCCATCGAGTCCGTGATGCCATCCAGCCATCTCATCCTCGGTCAGAGACAGCAAAAGAGACACAGATGTATAGAACAGTCTTTTGGATTCTGTGGGAGAGGGCGAGGGTGGGATGATTTGGGACAATGGCATTGAAACATGTATAATATCATATTTGAAACAAATTGCCAGTCCAGGTTTGATGCATGATACAGGATGCTTGGGGCTGGTGCACTGAGACAACCCAGAGGGATAGTACAGGGAAGGAGGAGGGAGGGGGGTTCAGGATGGTGAACACGTGTATACCTGTGGTGGATTCATGTTGATGTATGGCAAAACCAATACAATATTTTAAAGTAACTAATCTCCAATTAAAATTAATAAATTTATATTTTAACAAAACAGAGAAAAAAAAAAGAAATACGCATAGATTTTTTTTAAGTTATAGAGTTATAAAAGATCCAGATATTTTATCAACATTTTTTAAGGTTTTCTGGTTAAATGAGACAAAATAAGCCCAAAGGGAAATAAAAAAATATAGTGGGGAAAAAACTTCAGTTCAGTTTAGTCACTCAGTTGTGTCCCATTCTGTGACCCCATAGGCTGCAGCACACCAGGCTTCCCTGTCCAACACCAACTCCCAGAGCTTACTCAAAACTTGTTTTGGACATACATTTTTTTATTGTTAGTACATCCTCAAAAATAAGATTTTCATATTGACCCATCTAGCATAAAATTTCCCTTAATATAATGGCATTTATTCTATTGAATTCTGTTGATGGTTTGAAGTGGTCTAGTCAATAAAAGAAGTGGAGTCTGATATTAAAAAATAGATATAAATCAGGAGTTAAAATGAAGCATATTATTCTGAGAAATCGAAACTCTATATCTACCAAGAATCTTTGCAGATAATAAAGAAGAAAGTTATTGACTTATTTCAAACTTAAAATCTAAAGACTTGGAGATTGAAACTACCCTCCAACATGACAGGTGCAAATACTTTGATTTGGTTTGCCCAGAGGAAGCATTACTCTTACCACTTTCATAAAGACTGATTGATTTTGACAGAAGTCTGTCTGTGCAGACTTGGATAAGTATGATACTGAAGACTCATAAAACCATTAGAGAAGACTGTAGGCTCAGAAGAACTCTCCATAAAAATGTTGAGGTACAAGGAATATGACAGTGAAAAAGAGACTATATTTGCTGTATATCCACATCATGAGTTATGATACCTGTAGGGAATATTTCCAGCCCTGGGTTTCAGAATCCCAATGAACTAATCCTTCTGAGATATCATAAACTGAATAGGGAGAAAACAAGCCAAAGAAACATTGCCTGCTTTTATTTATTTATTTTGTAGACCAAATCTAGACTACAAATTACCAAAAAAAAACAAAAAAGCCTCCTATCTTTGATTCCTGCATGGCTTGAGGGAAAATATTGTGCTATATAAGGGTTTTTGCTTGCAAACTGGGCTCCCTGTGAAGGAGACAGTGAGACAGGGATCAGATCAGATCCATACATGTGAAAAGCAGAGACAGNCCAAAAAAAAACAAAAAAGCCTCCTATCTTTGATTCCTGCATGGCTTGAGGGAAAATATTGTGCTATATAAGGGTTTTTGCTTGCAAACTGGGCTCCCTGTGAAGGAGACAGTGAGACAGGGATCAGATCAGATCCATACATGTGAAAAGCAGAGACAGAAGCAGGATTGTATTAAGAGAAAAATCTAACTGCACAGGGTCAACAACAGTTTTGGCCAATTCCAGAAGGAGCTCTGGAATAAGAGCTGCATGTTTGAGTTATTCCAGATTGGGTCAAAATGAGAAGCTCTTTGCACTTAGCCATCAGTCAGTGGGCTACAGTGAGAAAGGTATGACCCTTCTCTCTGCAAACTGAAATATTCTGGAAAATGTCTGGCAGCTGTAGGACATCTTCCTACATCACTCTCAGAAGTTAGAATGTCTTTTCTTGAAGGGGAACCTGAGTAGTGCATCTCAGTCTCCTTCACAAGCCAATATCTGTACTGTCTTCATTAGATTAAAAACCTCTTGTTTAACAGAATTGAATAAAGCACATATGTGTATGTTAGTTACTCAATCATGTCTGACTCTTTGCAACCCCATGAACTGTAGCCTGCCAGGGTCCTCTGTCCTTAGAATTCTCCGGGCAAGAGTACTGGAGTGGGTAGCCATTCTCTTCTGCAGGGGATCTTCCCAAGCCAGGGATTGAACCAACTGCAGGCAGAAGAAGAGGTGGCAGGAATACACAGAAGAACTTTACAAAAAAGATCTTCACGACCTGGATAATCACGATGGTGTGATCACTCATCTAGAGCCAGACATCCTGGAATGAAATTTAATAAAATGGAGAAATCAGTTTCCCAGTCTTACTAGCCATGTTCCAAGTGCTCAGTACTTACATGAAGCTATGGCATTAGACAACTCATAAATCAAATCTTTTCATTATTGCAGAAAGTTCTATTGAATAGTGTTGCTCTAGAAACAATGCTAAATTTATAGTATTTTCCATATGTGTAATCTACACACAATAAAATAATGTCTAACAACTAATGACACTTGTTTTGAGTCTGTCTTCTGCTGCTATAAATTTTAAGCAATAGTGCTAAACTGGATGAATAGGCATTGTTAACTTATACAAAAGAATACATTGTTTTAATTAAAGTATGTTCAGTAGCTTAGTCATGTCCGACTCTTTGTGACCCCAAGGACTGTAAGCCACCAGGCTCCTCTGTCCATGGAATTCTCCAGGCAAGCATACTAGAGTGGGTTGCAATTTCTTTATAATTAAAGTATGGTAAGATACAAATATGGCAAGAATACACAGAAGAGCTGTACAAAAAAGATCTTCATGACCCAGATAATCATGATGATGTGATCATTCACACACAGCTAGAGTCAGACATCCTGGAATTCAAAATCAAGTGGGCCTTAAAAGCATCACTAGGAACAAAGCTAGTGGAGGTGATGGAATTCCAGTTGAGCTATTTCAAATCCTGGAAGATGATGCTGTGAAAGTGCTGCACTCAATATGTCAGCAAATTTGGAAAACTCAGCAGTGGTCACAGGACTGGAAAAGGTCAGTTTTCATTCCAATCCCAAAGAAAGGCAATGCCAAAGAATGCTCAAACTACCACACAATTGCACTCATCTCACATGCTAGTAAAGTAATGCTCAAAATTCTCCAAGCCAGGTTTCAGTAATACATGAACCATGAACTTCCAGATGTTCAAACTGGTTTTAGAAAAGGCAGAGAAACAAGATATCAAACTGCCAGCATCTACTGGATCATGGAAAAAGCAAGAGAGTTCCAGAAAACCATCTATTTCTGCTTTCTTAACTATGCCAAAGCCTTTCACTGTGTGGATCACAATAAACTGTGGGAAACTCTGAAAGAGATGGTAATACCAGACCACCTGACCTGCCTCTTGAGAAATCTGTATGCAGGTCAGAAAGCAACAGTTTAGAACTGGACATGGAACAACAGACTGGTTCCAAATAGGAAAAGGAGTAGATCAATGCTATATACTGTCATCCTACTTATTTAACTTATCTGCAGACTACATCATGAGAAACACTGAGCTGGAGGAAGCACAAGCTGTAATAAAGATTGCTGGGAGAAATATCAATAACCTCAGATATGCAGATGACACCACCCTTATGGCAGAATGTGAAGAACTAAAGGGCATCTTGATGAAACTGAAGGAGGAGGGTGAAATATTTGGCTTAATGCTCAACATTCAGAAAACTAAGATCATGGCATCTGGTCCCATCACTTCATGGCTACTAGATGGGGACCCAGTGGAAACAGTGTCAGACTTTATTTTGGGGGGCTCCAAAATGACTGCAGATGGTGATTGCAGCCATGAAATTAAAACTTACTCCTTGAAAGGAAAGTTATGACCAACCTAGAATGAAAGTGAAAGAGGAGAGTGAAAAAGTTGGCTTAAAGCTCAACATTCAGAAAACAAAGATCATGGCATCCGGTCCCATCACTTCATGGGAAATAGATGGGGAAACATTGGAAACAGTGTCAGACTTTATTTTTAGGGGCTCCAAAATCACTGCAGATGGTGATTGCAGTCATGAAATTAGAAAACGCTTACTCCTTGGAAGGAAAGTTATGACCAACCTAGATAGCATTTTCAAAAGCAGAGACATTACTTTGCCGACTAAGGTCCGTCTAGTCAAGCCTGTGGTTTTTCCTGTGGTCATGTATGGATGTGAGAGTTGGACTGTGAAGAAGGCTGAGCGCCGAAGAATTGATGCTTTTGAACTGTGGTGTTGGAGAAGACTCTTGAGTCCCTTGGACTGCAAGGAGATCCAATCAGTCCATTCTGAAGGAGATCAGCCCTGGGATTTCTTTGGAAGGAATGATGCTAAAGCTGAAACTCCAGTACTTTGGCCACCTCATGCGAAGAGTTGACTCATTGGAAAAGACTGTGATGCTGGGAGGGATTGGGGGCAGGAGGAGAAGGGGACGACCGAGGGTGAGACGGCTGAATGGCATCACTGACTCGATGGACGTGAGTCTGAGTGAACTCCGGGAGTTGGTGATGGACAGGGAGGCCTGTCGTGCTGCGATTCATGGGGTCGCAAAGAGTCGGACACGACTGAGCGACTGAACTGAACTGAGGAGTTTTACAGTATCAGGTGTTATATTTGAGTCTTCAGTTCATAGGTGTTCAATTTCATTATTTTCATATGTGGATACCCAGTTTTCCAAAGCCATTTGTTGAGGAAACTATCCTTCCCCCTGTGTATTCTTGGCTCTCTCTCTTTTTATTATTATTATTGACGTATAGTTGACTTACAGTGTTAGTTTCAGGTGTACAGCAAAGTGATTCATATATGTATTTATATCATATTCTTTTTCAGATTTTTCCCATTATAAGTTATTACAAGATATTGAACACAGTTCCCTGTGCAAAACAGTAGGACCTTGTTGTTTATCTCTTTTATATATAGTAGGGTATATCATGAATCTCAAACTCCTAATTCACCCCTCCCTCCTCCTGCCCTTTCCCCTTTGGTAACCATGCCTTTGTTTTCAATGTCTGTGAGTCTATTTCTGTTTTATAAATAAGTTCATTTGTATCATTTCTTTAGATTCCACATATGAGTGATATCATATGATATTTGCCTGACATTTCACTAAGTGTGATCATCTCTAGGTCCATTGATGTTACTGTAATGGCATTATTTCATTTTTTATGACCGAGTGATATTCCATCATGTATATCTATATCACATCTTCTCTATCTATTCATCTGTTGGGGACATTAGGTTGCTTCCATGTCTGGGGGATGACAGAGGATGAGATGGCTGGATGGCACCACCGACTCGATGGACGTGAGTCTGAGTGAACTCCGGGAGATGGTGATGAACAGGGAGGCCTGGCGTGCTGCGATTCATGGGGTCGCAAAGAGTCGGACATGACTGAGCAACTGAACTGAACTGAACTGAACTGATGTAATAATAGTACTGCTATGAGCATTGGGATGCATGTATCTCTTCAAATTAGAGTTTTTGTCCTTTCCAGCTATATACCCAGGAGTAGGATTGCCAGGTCATATGATAACTCTATTTTTAGCTTTTTAAGGAACCTCCATACGGTTCTCCCTAGTGGCTGCACAATTTACATTCCCACCAACACTGAAGGAGGCTTTCCTTTTCTCCGTATTCTAACACTTATTGGTTGTAGCCTTTTTGATGATGGCCATTTGCACCGGTGTGAGGTGATGGAGCTACAGTGACGTAGCTCTGATTCGCATTCCTCTAATAATTAGCAATGTTGAGCATCTTTTCATTGCCCATTGGCCATCTGTATGTTTTCTTTGAAAAAATGAAACATTCCTATTTAGGTCTTTTGCCCATTTTTTGATTGAATTGTTTGTTTTTTGATATTGAGCTGTATAAGCTGTCTATATATGTTGGCAGTTAATCCCTTGTCTGATACATCATTTGCAAATATTTTCTCCTGCTGCATAGGTATCTTTTTGTTTAGGTTTCCTTTGCTGTGCAAAATGTATTGTTTAATTATGTCCCATTTATTTTTGCTTTTATTTCCATCACAGTAAGTCTCCTACATACACACCTTCAAGTTGCAAACTTTCAAAGAGGCAAAGGTGTATTCGCACATCCATTCACATTGTTAGTTCACATGCTTGGCATACATTGTTACATTGGTGCAAGTCATGGAAAGTGATTCCTCCAGCTCTATTCTTTTTTCTCAAGATTATTTTGGCTATCTGGGATCTTTTGCATTTCTGTACAGATTTTAAATTATTTGTTTTAATTATGTGAAAAATGCCATTCAGGTTGAACAACCTGAATGAACTTTTTGGCTAACCTGATACCAATGGTATTTTTCACATAACTAGATGTTATAGAAAACCCAAATGAACTTTTTGGCCAACCCAGTTATTTGATAGGATTGCATTGAGTCCGTAGATTGCCTTGGGCATGATTGCATTTTAATAATATTGATTATTCCAGTCCAAGAACACAGTATATATCCTCCAATCTATTTCTGTTGCCTTCAGTTTCTTCCATCAGTACCTTATAGTTTGGGGAGTAGTCTTTTGCCCACTTAGGTAGGTTTATTCCTTGGCATTTTATTTTTTGATACAATTGTAAATGGAATTTTTTCCTTAATTTCTGTTTCTGATATTGTTGGTGTATAGAAATGCAACAGATTTCTGTATATTAATTTTGTATTTGACAACTTTCCTGAATTCATTGATGAGGTTTAGTAGTTTTCTGATGATGTCTTTAGGATTGTTTTTTAATTGAAGTATAGTTGATTTACAGTGTTGTGCCAATCTCTGCTATACAGCAAAGTGACTCAGTTACACATACATCCTTTTTTATATTCTCTTCCATATGGTTTATCACAGGTTACTGAATATAGTTCCTTGTGCTATACATTAGGACCTTGTGATGGATCCATTCTACATGTAAGAGTTTGCCTCTGCCAACCCCCAATTCCCAGTCCCTCCCTCTCCCTCCCCCACCCCCTTGGCCACCACAAATCTGTTCTCTCTGTCCACGAGTCTGCTTCTGTTTTATAGGTAGGTTCACTTGCGCCACATTTTAGATTCCCCATATAAGTGATGTCATATGGTATTTGCCTTTCCCTCTCTGACTGCCTTCACTTAGGATGATAATCTCTGGTTGCATTTAGGATTTTCTATATACAGTATCATGTCATCTGCAAAGAGTAACAATTTTACATCTTCCTTTTAAGTTTGGATTCCTTTTATTTTCACCTCTGATTGCTGTGACTCAGACTTCCAAAACTCTGCAGAATTAAAGTGGTGAGTGTGGGCATCCTTGTCTTACTCCTGATCTTAGAGGGAATGTTGTCAGCTTTTCACCATTGAGAATGACGTTCGCTGTGGGTGTTATTGGCTCTCTTGTGAAAGATCAGGTGACTCTGCATGTCAGTTTCTTTCTAGGCTCTTTATTCTGTTCCATTGTTCCATGTCTTTATACCGATACCTTACTATTTGATTACTGTAGCTTCATAATATTAATATATTTTGAAATCAGAAAGTGTGATGCCTCCAGCTTTGTTCTTTCTTATGGTTGCTTTAAGAAACCTGGCGGGGGGGGGGG
>SJYT01078690.1:205922-223121 GCA_006410635.1 Cephalophus harveyi
GAGTGGGGGGGGGGGGGGGGGGGGTGCCTTTTGTGGTTCCATGTGAAATTTAGGATTTTTTTCTATTTTTGTTAATAATGTCGGGATATTGATGGGGATAGCATTGAAGAGTGAAGAAAGGCTAAGGGACCCAAGTTATACATACTTTGGGTCGTCTAGACATCTTTAAAGCACTGTCTCCCCAAGATGAACATGGGGTGCCTTTCCATTTATTTGCACCCAGAATCTTTCAGCGATATTTTGTTGTTTTCACTTTATGTCTCTTGCCTCCTTGGCCAAGTTTATTCCTTCATATTTCATTCTTTTTGATGCTATTGTAAATGGGATTGTTTTCTTAATTTTCTTTTCAGCTAATTCATTATTAATATATAGAAGTGCTGTTAGAAATGCAACTGATTTTTGTATGCTGATTTTTTATTCTACAACTGTACTGAATTTATTAGTTCTAACAGTTTTTTTCATGAAGTCTTCAGTGTTTTCTACATGTAAGATCAATTCATTTGTAAATAGAGAAAAATTTACTTCTTTCATTCCAGTGGATGCCTTTTATATCTTATCTATCTACCTTTCTTATGCCACAGAAATAAGAAGACTCATAAGAGACTTCTGTGAAAAATTATGTGCCAGCAAATTGGATAACCTAAAAGACATGGATAAATTCTTGGAAACATACAATATATCAAAGATGAATCACAAAGAAACAGAAAATCTGAACAGACCAATAACTACTAAAGAGATTAAATCTGTAATCAAAATGCTCCCAACAACAAAAGGTCCAAGACCAGATGGCTTCATAGGAAAATTCTACCAAATATATAAAGAAGAATTAACACCAATCTTTCTCAGTTTGGGGAGATTTTTGACCATTATTTCTTCAAACATGCTCTCTGTCCTTTTCTCTCTCTTTTCTCTTTCTGGAACTCCCATAATGCATATATTGGTTTACTCTGTGTTATCCCATAAGTCCCTTAGCTTTTCTTCACTTTTCTTTTTTGTTGTTCCTCTGACTCTAAATAATTTCAGATGACCTTCTTTGAGTTTGCTGATTCTTTCTTCTGTTCGATCAAGTGTGCTGTTGAACCCCTCTAAAAAGATTTCAATTCACTTAATTGCATTCTGTAGCTCCAGAATTTGGTTCTTTTTTTATAGTTTCTCTTTGTTGGTATCCTCCTTTTGTTCATGCATCATATTCCTGATTGTTTTAATGGACTGGCTTCATTCAGGGGAAGACCTTTAATAGTTAGCCTCACTAGAGATCCTGGGGATCTCTGAAAACATTTTTGGTGGATACAGCTTCTCTGAGCTTGTGTAGCAAATTTTCCAATTAGAGAAGGCTGCTGGTTTCTTTTTCCATAATCTCTTGCTCCCTCTGGTGTCTGTCTGTGGCCACTGAAAGTTCACTGGTGCTACAGCATCAAGCCACCTCACCAATCGGGATCACAAAGTATGTTGATCCCTGAGTCAGGAAGATCCTCTGGAGAAGGGCATGGCAAGCCAATCCAGTATTCTTGCCTGGAGAATCCCATATACAGAGCCTGGCAGGCTACAGTCCATAGGGTTGCAAAGAGTCAGACACAACTAAAGCGACTTAGCATGCAGGCACATGCTGGTTTCTTTTCCAGTTTTCTTTTTTTGCAGTCTCTTGCTCCCTCTAGTGTCTGTCTGTGGTACTGAACGTTCTCTGGTTCTACTATCATGGCAGATGGTGACTGCAGCCATAAAATTAAAAGACACTTGCTCCTTGGACGAAAAGTTATGACCAACCTAGACAGCATATTAAAAAATAGAGACATTACTTTGCCAACAAAGATCCATCCAGTCAAAGCTATGTTTTTTCCAGTAGTCATGTATGGATGTGAGAGTTAGACTATAAAGAAAGCTGAGTGCCAAAGAGTTGATGCTTTTGAACTGTGGTGTTGGAGAAGACTCTTAAGAGTCCCTTGGACTGCAAGGAGATCAAACCAGTCCATCCTAAAGGAGATCAGTCCTGGGTGTTCATTGGAAGGACTAATGCTGAAGCTGAAACTCCAATACTTTGGCTACCTAATGCAAAGAGCTGACTCATTGGAAAAGACCCTGATGCTGGGAAAGATTGAAGGTGGGAGGAGAAGGGGATGACAGGATGAGATGGTTGGATAGCATCACTGACTCAATGGACATGAGTTTGAGAAAATTCTGGGAGTTGGTGATGGACACGGAGGCCCGGCGTGCTGCAGTCCATGGGGTCGCAGTCGGACACAACTGAGCGACTGAACTGAAGCCACCTCACCTAGCAGGATCACAAAGTATGTTGTGCTCAGTGGCATCCCAAGTATTTTGGCTCTGCCTCAGTATCGCAAATCAAGTGAAACAGAAACTAGTCCCTTGGGCAACCCTCGGAAAAGCCAGAACATTGCACGCATATTCTACTCTTCTTCCCACTCTCATCCCAACCCCAGAAAAACAACCCAAGTTGAGCTGTGCTTGCTTGTGAGTTTCTGGAGTTCTCAAAAAAGGTATTTTGGTCTGTACATTGTTGTTAGGTTGGCGTCTCGGTTTAAGACTGATGCCTGGGACTTCCTATTCCACTATCTTGCATGTATTTTAGCTTTACAGATGCTAAAATGTGGAGGAGACATGAACAATGGCAAGAGTAACACGTCATACATAGTATGATGAGCCACAGTCTTATTATAGCAGAAACTCACCTGTAAATATCAGGATGAAAGATTAGGGTGCTATAATAAAGAGACCAAACAACACAATGGTTTGGAGGACAAAAAAAAAAAAATGTGTTTCTGTCTCATTAACAGCTGTGAAATGTGCATCCAACTAAAACTGATTGATTGTTTATCTGAAATTAAAATTTAACTTGGTGTCCTGTGCTTTATCTGGCAAATCCACACTAGGACATTGTACAGTCTGCAACCATCAAAGTTGGGTTCCTGCAGGTTACAGCTGGTGAAAAAGGGAAAGAAAATGATGTGAAGGCATGCCTGCTTTCCTGAGTGCCTTGGCTGAGGAACGTCACGTATCATTTCTGCTCATTTTCCATCGGCAAGAACTTAAATGAGAGGATTACGCCTAATGGCAAAGGAGCACTGGTTAAGTGCTCCAAATAAAATAGGTGGACAGATTTTGGAGAACAGTCAGCAGTCTTCATCATACAAAGCTGATCTTCTGTGTCACTTATTTCCTCTTTTCCTATCTCTGTATTTTTGCCTTACATTTTAGGGGTTTTTCTCAATGTTATCTTCCAAGTGGTTTCTTGAATATCTTATTTTATCTATCAAATGCTTAATATCCATAAAGGCTTTCCAGGTAGTGCTGGTGGTAAAGAACTCCTGCCAATGCAGAAGACATAAGAGATGTGGGTTTGATCTCAGGTTGGGAAGATCCCCTGGAGGAGAAAATGGAAATCCACTCCAGTATCTGCCTGGAGAATCCCTTGGACACAGCCTGGCAAGCTACAGTCCATGGGGTGCAAACAGTCAAACACGACTGAAGCAACTTAACACACAATTTTAATATCCAAAAGCTGTTTCCGATTTTCCAGTTGGACTCTTTCCACTAGCAACCTTCTTGTTCTATAGAAGTAGTATCTTACCAGATCTCCCTGAAGATATCTCTAGAGTTTTTAAAGATTCTATTGTGCCAGAGAGCCCAGAAATAAGCCCATGCCTTTATGGTCAATTAAGTTCTAACAAAGGAAGTGAGTATATATAATACGGGAAAGGCAGTCTCTTCAATAAGTGGTGCTGGGAAAACTGGACAGTAACACGTAAAAGGATGAAACTAGCACATTTTCTTACATCATATGGAAAAGTAAACTCAAAATAAATTAAAGACCGAAATGTATAACCAGAAACCAAAAACTCCTAGAAGAAAGCATAAGCAGAAGTCACAGCAGTATTTGGGGGATCTCCTAGAGTGCCTGATGAACTATGGAATGAGGTTCATGACACTGTACAGGAGACAGGGATCAAGACCATCCCCATGGAAAATAAATGCAAAAAAGCAAAATGGCTCTCTGGGGAGGCCTTACAAATAGCTGTGAAACGAAGAGAGGTGAAAAAAGGAGGAGAAAAGGAAAGATATAAGCATCTGAGTGCAGAGTTCCAAAGAATAGCAAGAGATAAGAAAACCTTCTTCAGCGATCAATACAAAGAAATAGAGGGAAAGAATAGAATGGGAAAGACTAGAGATCTCTTCAAGAAAATTAGAGATACCAAGGGAACATTGCATGCAAAGATGGGCTCGATAAAGGACAGAAATGGTATGGACCTAACAGAAGCAGAAAATATTAAGAAGAGGTGACAAGAATACACAGAAGAACTGTACAAAAAAGATCTTCACGACCCAGATAATCACGATGGTGTGATTACTCACCTAGAGCCAGACATCCTGGAATGTGTAGTCAAATGGGCCTTAGAAAGCATCACTACCCACAAAGCTAATGGAGGTGATGGAATTCCAGTTGAGCTATTTCAAATCCTGAAAGATGATGCTGTGAAAGTGCTGCACTCAATATGCCAGCAAATTTGAAAAACTCAGCAGTGGCCACAGGACTGGAAAAGGTCAGTTTTCATTCCAATCCCAAAGAAAAGCAATGCAAAAGAATGCTCAAACTACTGCACAATTGCACTCATCTCACATGCTAGTAAAGTAATGCTCAAAATTCTCCAAGCCAGGCTTCAGCAATACGTGAACCGTGAACTTCCTGATGTTCAAGCTGGTTTTAGAAAAGGCAAAGGAACCAGAGATCAAATTGCCAACATCCGCTGGATCATCAAAAAAGCAAGAGAGTTCCAGAAAAACATCTATTTCTGCTTTATTGACTATGCCAAAGCCCTTGACTGTGTGGATCACAATCAACTGTGGAAAATTCTGAATCCAGTACTTTGGCCACCTCATGCGAAGAGTTGACTCATTGGAAAAGACTCTGATGCTGGGAGGGATTGGGGGCAGGAGGAGAAGGGGACGACCGAGGATGAGATGGCTGGATGGCATCACGGACTCGATGGACGTGAGTCTGAGTGAACTCCGGGAGCTGGTGATGGATAGGGAGGCCTGGCGTGCTGCGATTCATGGGGTTGCAAAGAGTCGGACACAACTAAGCGACTGAACTGAACTAAACTGAAATGAAGGGGTTAATATCCAAAATATATAAACAGCTCATACAACTCCACATCAAAACAATAAACAACTCAATTTCAAAATGTTCAGAAGAGTTAACACACTTTTTCAAAGAAGGTATGCAGATGGCCAATAGGCATATGAAAAGATGTTCAACACCACTACTCATCAAAGTTAAAACCACAAGATATCACTTCATACCTGTCAGAATGACTATCATCAGCAAGACCACAGATAACAAACCTTGGCGAGAATGTGAATAAGGAAACTTGTACACTGTTGGTGGGAATGTAATTGGTACTGCCACTATGGCAAACAATAAGGTTTCTCAAAAAACTAAAAATAGAACTACCATATGACCCAGCAATTCTATCCTGGATATATAGCCAAAAAAAGACAAAAATACCAATTCAAAAAGATAAATGCATCTCAATGCTCATAGCAGCATTATTTACAATGGCCAAGATATGGAAACAAGCCAAGTGTCCCTCAACAGATGAATGAATAAAGAAGATGTGGTGTACACACACACACACACACACACACAAACACACAATGGAATATTACTCAGCCATGAAAAGAATGAAATTTTGCTATTTGCAATAACATGGATGGACCTGGAGGCATTATCTTAGTGAAATAAATCAAATACTTTGTTATCCCTTATATGTGAAATTTAAAAAGTAAAATGATTGAATATAACCAAACAGAAGCAGACTCACAGAAACAGAGAGCAAACTAGTGGTCACCAGTCGGGGAGAGAGAGGGACAAGATAGGGTTGAGGACTAAGTTACTAACTACTCTGTATAAAATGAAGTACAATGATATATTGTACACCACGGAGAATATAACCAATGTAATAATTTTAAATGGAGCATTAGCTATAAAAATTCCGAGTCACTATGTTGTATACCTGAAACCGAGAGTATTACAAATGAACTATAATCAATTTTTAAAAAATGATTCTACTGGACTTCCTTCGTGGCTCAGACGGCTGCCTACAATGCAGGAGACCCAGGTTCAATCCCTGGGTCGGGAAGATCTGGAGAAGGCAGTGGCACCCCACTCCAGTACTCTTGCCTGGAAGATCCCATGGACGGAGGAGCCTGGAGGGCTACAGCCCATGGGGTCGCAGTCAGACACGGCTGAGCGACTTCACTCACTTTCACTGTGCCATTATAACTTTCTGTCGTCTGGAGTCACCTGCTCGGTTTACGTTGTCTCTCACGCTTTTAACTGTCTTTATAATTCTAGTGCTGCTGATTGTGTGTTCATAGCATAACAGACCAATGATCTCAGTAATTGCGCTGGTTGCTCCTGTTGCTGTCTTGTCTCCTCCGCTGCCGTGTCTGCGTCCTGAGCGGGACCTTGAAGGACGTTCGGCAGTAGGGTTTTCTGTCGGGAATTACTACAGGGTGAGTGTTTGGGTGATTCTTGGCAGGGAAGGGTGGGGGGCTTATAAATGTCAGAATAACAAAAGTTTTATTCTGAGATGTCAACACGGCATTAAACACCCTAGATTTCTCCTAGGGACTTACTGGATTTCCATAGAATGATTCTTCTTGGTTTGGGTGTGTGTGTTGCTTGTCTGAAGTTAAGTGCCAATCACTCTCCATTTTGAAGGTTGAGGGTTAGGGGAGTGAGAGTGTGTGTGTGTGTGTGTGTGTGTGTGTGTGTGTGTGTGTTGCTTGTCTGAAGCTAAGTGCCAATCACTCTCCATTTTGAAGGCTGAGGGGTAGGGGAGTGAGAGTGTGTGTGTGTTGCTTGTCTGAAGGTGAGTGCCAATCACTCTCCATTTTGAAGGTTGAGGGGTAGGGGAGTGACTGGTACAAGCTTCTGCACAGAAGGACCTCCTACCAGCTCCCTCATTTTTAGGTCCACTTTTCATGTCTGTCCTCAGTATTTGCTGGTTATGAACTCAGAGCCTCTGTGGGATCTTGCCAGGAAGACTGGCTGTCATGTCCATCACCTACCTTCTGGGCCACGGCTTCTTCCACTCTGCTGAACCACGAATGTGTTGTCATCCACTTCCAGAAAGGTGTTGACATCGCCTCACCTGCCACCCCGTCTCCCTGCTGTTCTCTTTGCTGTTAGGTGTTTATATTCCTATTCTGTCCTTTTAATGGGGTCTCAGAAAGAAGTGGAAACCGCTTGTGCTCACGAGACTATCTTGAACCTTTAGTATGTTCACGTGCTTTGCAAATCTTCCAGGATATTTGTCATTTGGATTTTTTTTACAACTGCTTTTTGGGGATGGGTGTACCACTGTCGCCAAGAGTTGGACACAACTGAGCAACTGAACTGTACCACTGTTAAGTGGTGAGGCCTTTGTTCTGCTGAGCCCCTTGATGTGTTTGCATATACAAATTATTATCAGAAGCTGAGGACAGCTGAACAGCTTTTTTATAATAAAGTGACCTGGAGTTTCCACAGCAATCTGAGAGAGGAGTAAGGACAGTGATGGGAGGAAAGAAGAGCAAGTTAGTCCCACTCCCTGATGAGACCCCTCCCCAAGATTCCCAGTCTTTCGAAGGGATTCGAGCTGTACAAATGCCTGATATGACAGAACGTCCCAGGGAACTCATGAAGGTGCTTAGTTCTGTGATTAAGCAAATGGGGACAAACAAGTGATGAAATAAAATTTATATTTTATGGTAAGACAAGAAAATTTTAAATAAAATTTTTATTTTCTCCTCCTCCCTCCCCTTTACTCTGTGTTATGCACCTGCACTAACCAGACCTCATTCGGAGATAACATTTCTTCTTAATCTCATCAAGGGTTATAACTTCCTGGGAGATAACCTTCCTTCATCTTGGAAGGGGCCATGATGACCCATGGCCCACTGCTTGCTTTGTACACACAGGTCTGGATTGTGTAAACTGTCAATAACACTTAATGTACAACCCTCTATCTCAAAAATTTCTATAACTTTGCTTTGACTTCTAATGGGTGGAACAGTTCTCGGAGCTTTCTGAGAGGCTGTTCCTGAGTCATAATCCTCAGTATGGCTCAAATAAAATTTTCCCTTTCTTTCTTAGATCGCCCAATTAATTTTTTGTTGACACAGAGGATTACACAGACCACAGGAACCTCAGGCATGAATGTGATCATGCTATCTCTTGGCTTTAAAATTCTCTACTGTCCACAACCTGAAATTCTTTATCCTGGCATCCAACACCCTTCAGGACCCAGTCTCCAACTACCTTACCAACCTCACCTTCTCACCCAGGACAACCTTCACTACCTCAAATATTTCACTGTTCCCTAAAACACTAAAGCTTCCCTTCCATCAGAAATAGCCTTCCTCTTCTTTAACTAGTAAACACTTACTCATTCTCCAAGACCAGATTCAATCCTCTCAGCCTTCTCCTCTCCTGTGAAGAGTTTAGGCATCCTGCCTGTGTTCCCCCAGCACCTTGTTCAGAAGGGTTTCCCTTCCTCTGAGTTCCTAGCAGGAAGGACCGTCCTATTCACTCCTGGGGGCCAGCGTCCAGTAAGGCCAGGGTAGGGCCCTGCTGGGGCTGCTCCCACAGACCCCTGGGCACGACTGTGAATGACACCCATCGTCCTGCCTTGGAACTCTGGGTTTAAGCGCCAGTCTCCCACAGTCAGAAGGAAGGACTCAGAAAAACAGAGTAGGAATTGCTTTTTTTGAAAGGGAACTTTACACTTATAAAGGAAATCGCTACTTGTGAGGGTGCCTCCCTCGCTGCACTAGGAGAAAACAACTAAATAGTAAGAGAATCTTCCTGATGGGGAAGGCAGACACTTAATCCGCGTAACAAACCTTACCCTGTTTACCCTGCTCTTCCTGGCAACCTCCTGGAACTGGCTGGCTCCTCACCCTCACCTTTGTTTCATCTTTGGCTAAAGATGGTATTTAAACTGCTGGTTTAGGCCATGTAGGGCTTCCCAGGTGGCTCGGTGGTAAAGAACGCAGGAGATGTGAATTCGATCCCTGGGTTGGGAAGATCCCCTGGAGAAGGAAAGGACAACCCACTCCAGTATTCTTACGTGGGAAATCCCAGACATAGGATCCTGGTGGGCTACATGGGATGGCAGAGTTGGACACAACTGAACACGTTAGACCACCTAGGTGAGTTCACTCATTTTCCCCGGGTGTCTCTCAGGTTTCTGAGATATACACATGAACGAACTTGTTTTTCTCCTCTTCATCTATCTTTTGTGACATGGGTCTCAGGCAAGAACTCTGAAGGGTAAAGTGGTAGTTATTTTTCACCTCTTCCTGGAGGCTCCTCCCTCTCCCATCACTGGCCTGCTACTGCAGGTGAAGGAGCTCTGCAGGCTGTACCCTGGTCTGGTGTCTCACGTTAGGGTTGGTGAAAATTAAACCCAGGGTGGGAGCCTCGGGGCAGTAAGCTGAGGCCCGGGGCAGTGTCCCAGAGCAGGGGAAAGAGTCAGCTACTCAGTGTCCAGTGAAGAGGAAGCGCAAGCCCTGGCTGTCCCAGGGTCCCAAATCACCCTGGGGACTAGAGCAAGATGTTGTACTGCCCAGAAGACAGCCTACTGGGGAGGGAGAACAAGGAGGAGCCTCACAGGGCTCCAGCTGATCCCTGTTCTTGTTCAGACCTTACCCTCAGCAGCCTGGCCTTGGCTCAGTGCACCCCATCTTCTCCAGGAACATCAATTCCTAGGTCAGGCCAAATAACCGTGATAGAGATGTGAAAGAACATCCTTCTGGGATAGGACCACTCTAAGGAGTAGTGGGACCTGACAGGGAGTCGGGGTCCAGGGAGCAAGGCTCAATTACCATGTCATTAAGAAGGCCTTAGTATCAGGTCTGGGTTGGTTAAAATCCCAGGTGAGCCACCTAGTGGCCACATGACCTTAAATGGGCAAATTACTTAATTGAACTGAACCTGGATTTCATCTTTGGCAAAATGGCAACAATAATTACCTTGCACAACTATGAAGACTTAAAATTAGGATCAATAGTAAATGCTGTTATAATCACCATTTCCCAATACCCAATCCTGTGTAGGGCTGGTTCCAGGCCTATCTTCTGGGCTCCATCAAAAGCAATCCTGTAATTTGCCTGCACTATGGTGTTGTGAGACAGAATGGGAAAGTATTGTCACCCAAATCGTAATGGGGTGGTGTCTCTCTGTGGACTAGAGACTGGGAAAATGCCTTGATTCCAAGGAGTACTGGATGGAAGGTGGCAAAACCTGCAGGTAAAGGTACATGTGGGTCTCTGCTTTCATCTGGGACCTCACAGCAGAAGGACCCAGAACTTTCAGAGCATAAGAGACCAGGGGTGACTGCCTATCCCAAGAAGTCGAGACCCAGGAGCTCTGGCTATGGCTGTGCTGATGCCCCCTAGATCTTTCCTATCATAGAGGAGAGTTCAGGGGCCAAGGTCCTCCAGTGCTGAAGGGAGAGAGAGAGGGCCTGTACACAGGCTATGCGTGCTCAGCTTTTCCCTTCTCCAC
Organism: Cephalophus harveyi; assembly: GCA_006410635.1. NCBI lineage: Eukaryota > Metazoa > Chordata > Mammalia > Artiodactyla > Bovidae > Cephalophus > Cephalophus harveyi. Next base: position 216,493 of record SJYT01078690.1, read on the forward strand.
ACCTACCCACAACATCTCTTCCCTGCTCTGGACCCTCTCAGGAACCCAGTTAGAACTCCCTTAGGTGAGGCAGGGAGAATCCCCTGCTTCCTGACACATAAAAGCTGCTTCATAAATGTTGGTGGATGGAACTGAATTGCATGCAGGCTGATGGGAGGGGAAGGGGCTTCATGTGAATTCAGTCATTGTGGTCACCACACAAGGATCAAGTGCCAGGTGTTGATGGGAGCCCCACCCTTCCAGGTTTGCCTGCTGTTGAAACCTAGCACCCACCCCACATTAGAGAATACAGAAGCCATATCCTCGCTGTCAGTACTCCTAGTAACTAGGAGGAAGCGAGAAGAACAGAGTGGGGACGGAGGGGGGAAGGGAGAAGGGAAGAGGAAAAAGGAATGAAGAAGAAAAGGAAGTTAGCAAAAAAAAGAAATCAGTGAATAAATGGGCTAATCAGCTCAACAGCCTGGACCAACACCAAAAGAAAAGGGTAAATGAAATGGGCCAGCAAGCGCAAAGCTGGTCTTACTGGCAAGACTCCAAGTCACAGCAGTTGTCACTAAGGCTCTGGGTCTGGAAGGTTAATGTTACCAAGCTCCCCAGACTGAGACCAGCAGACCTAGCTTGGTAATGAGCAAAAACGAAGAGCTGGCCTAACTGGAATCCTAGCTCGGCCATTAAGTCAGGTCATTCAACCCCTCAGAATTTCCTTATCTTCAAAATGGGGATACTGCTACTTTGCACACTAGTCATGCAAATCAGAAATAACTGGCGCTCAGCAGGTGTTAGATGGCAACTTCTAAGTTTTATTTTTGGCCACGTGGCATGTGAGATTTTGGTTCCCCAGCCAGGATCAAACCCGCAGCCCCTGCAGTGGAAGCAGTCTTAAACCACTGTACAGCCAGGAAGTCCCTGGCAACTTCTATTATTAGGGAGCAAGTTATATATACAAGTTCGGTGACTATATGTTTAAATTACTTTGTATGAAGATTTTCAAGGAGCAGGAAAATGTATATGAAATAAAAGTGCTTGGTAAACTAAAAAGGACCCTACAAATATCAGGGACTTGTTTGGAAATCGTGTTTTATGGTTAGAAAAAATAAAGGCACATCCCCTCCTGGGTGGATGGCAGGATCCCATTGTAGTCAGGTCATCAGCTGTGCCAGGCACATTCTGCCAGCTGGTGACAGATGAAGAGGGCCCCTCACTCTGGAAGAACAAAACTCCAGAGTGGCCAGAGAGGGGGGGTCTTTTGGATTTGTTGGAAGAAATCTGGGTGAACTCTATAAACTTTAATGCAGAAAACACTAAAAACTTGCCACATGGAGCCAGGCCTTCAGAAGGGCAGGAAGCCAGGCCTGACCTCTGCCTCTATCAAGCTGTCCCAACCTTAGGAACTAAACTGCTGCTACTAAGGGCAAAGACTCTCTCTCTAGGTTCATCTTGTCCCACCCCTCAGCCCCTATTCCAAGTTACTGTCCTATTTCCTAGGCACAGAATAGTGTCAACCAATTATCAGTCTCAAGTTGAAAAGGTTCTCATGCTTGGCACTGCCGTCCCACAGAGCAAAGCGTCCGGGACTGTCTCAAGAGGCCGCGCGCTAGCTCCCGCTTCCAGGAAATCAGCTGGCCCCAGGCCAGCTCCCTGAGTGGCTCCCCCTTCGGAAGCCAGCAAGGTGAATGCAGTGAAAGAGTGTCAGCTCAGAAACAAGGGGGACCCAGGTGGGAACCCCGGCCCTCCCAGCACTCCCATCACATGACCACAGCAGGCGATTTGGCCTCTCCTCACCTGTCCCCTCCACATACGCCCCTGCAGGCTGCTGCAGCACTAAATGACGAATGGGAACGTGACCTGTGGCGTCTAGCGCACAGCAGATGCTCAATTAATAGCACTCCCCTCTCTCCCCCTCTCCTCACAGACCTCAGTCAGCTGCTTCCTTTCGCTTTTCAGAGCAGTCGCCCATTCTTTCTTGAAATTCAGCTCCCTTCCAGAGTGGTGGCAGTGTGACCATCTCCCCCCCTCTTTGACACCCCAAAATAAGTACACAGGCCCTTTTCAGTAAAGGGTTTTACTGCTAATCCTGGGGAAACAGATGCCCGCTGGGCTGGGCGTGACAAGTCACAAACCTGAGGGAACGTGAAGGTCCCTGGATCATGGCTCCTTGAGGGTTTCCCTTTCATTCCTAAAGTAGGTCCTCAGACCTCTTCTCCAGGCCTGAGAAGCCCCTTCCTCCCTGTCCAGCTGAGGCACAGTCGCTGGAGTTAGTGGACCCCTGCAGTGCGCCCTAAGCTCAAGCAGTCCATATACAATAGAGGCCCTCCAGACAGTGATGCTTATCTCACAGGTACTTCCTTAAAGGGCGGGGAAGGTCACCCTAATGATATAAGCAAGTACTGAGCCTACCCTATTTCTCTCTCACCCCAAGGAGATGAAACTAAGAGAGAGTCCTCTGACTATCTACCACAAGAAATTGGCATGGGAAAATGTAGATTTTTACTCAGAGTCCCTTCTCTGACTTCCTGGAGATCCTGGCTTCAGAGGCAACAGAAAACCCTTCACCAAAGTGGGAGAAGGGCTTGAGGTCAAGGGGGCAGCAGCGGCTCCTAAAGACCTTTCTGCACGAGGCTGGGGCCCCTTGCCCTGTCCTCGCTCCCTTGGCCTCTTCAGCTGGCCTCTCTCCCGGCCTGCTCTGCCCGGTGTGTTTTCTGGTGGCGGATGAGGTTGGAGCTGCGGGAGAAGTGCTTCCCGCAGGCGGTGCACCGGTAGGGCTTCTCGCCCCTGTGGGTCCGCTGGTGTGCCCCGAAGTTGGAGATGTCGCTGAAGGTCCGCCCGCACTCGGCGCACTCGTAGGGCCGCTCGCCCGTGTGGGTGCGGTGGTGCACGCCGAAGCTGGAGCTGTTGCTGAAGCTCTTCCCGCACTCGCAGCAGATGTAGGGCGCGGGCTCCAGGTGGGTCCGGTAGTGCACGGCCAGCGCCGCGCTCTGGCCGAAGCTCTTGCCACAGAGGTCGCAGCGGAAGGGCCGCCGGCCCAGGTGGTCCTGCTGGTGTGTGGTGAGGTCCGCGTGCCGCCGGAAGCTCTGCTCGCAGTTGGGGCACTTGTACTGCTTCTCCTCCAGGTGGATGCGCTCGTGCCGGATCCGGTTGGAGCTTCTGGAGAAGCTCTTACCACACTCGGAGCACTGGTAAGGTTTCTCGCCCGTGTGGATGCGCTGGTGTGTCCTCAGGTTGGAGGTGTTGTTGAAGGTTTTGCCACACTGGACACATACAAAGGGCCTCTCCCCCACCTCGGGCCTCCGATGAGCAGAGAGGCCCTGGGGCTCTGCAGCAGAGACAGCGACTTCCTGCGCCGGCTCCTCTGGACCGGGCCCTCCTGGCCCCTCCGACGGGCTTGCTTGCCCGGGCTCGTTTTCCCCATCCAGTACCTTGGAGTCATCCACTCTCCATGGCTTATTACCCCGTTCCCCGTCCTCGGGCAGCTGCTGTTCTGGGCTCTGCTCCTTCTCACTGCCCATCTCTGAACCCTGAGAATGAACACAAATGGCCAACACCTTTATTCCATGGGTCAGGCCAGCCCCCAGCGAATCTTCTATCCTGGGTTGATTCTGTCCCAGTACACGATCCCTATAGAAAGAACCATTTCATTCCATTAACTGGAATACTTGGAAGAATGCCTTTAGTAACTTTCAAGTGACAAACCTCTACAGATACGTAAAGCTACCCACCACAGCAAAAGGCAGGCCCCCAGCTCTGTCCATCCCCAAAGACGTTCTTTGTGAAATTTGCACAATGCCACTTACCTTACTACCACACTAAACCATGACGGTCTAGACTAATTCACCTCCAAGTACAGGGCCTTCCATTAGGGGGCAAGTTTGATTTTTCTGCCTAAGTTAACTGAAATTCCCATTCTGTTTAACCTTTTCTGGAAAAACCTTCCTTACAAGTATCCCTCTATCTGCCTGCTTTCAAACTGAAAATAACAGAGCCTCTAATTCCTGAGACTCTCCTACCCACTCACAAGGCCCAGCTCTGCATCCTCTGAAGTGTTCTGCCACCCTTCCCTTCCTCATCTCACCACAGTCTAACGAATAAAGGGTGACATCTGGGTCCTCCAAGATCCACTGCAGGGCCTGGACCGTGTCTGTTCTGCCTGGGCAGTGCCCACTTCCACTCACACACCCCAGAGAGCAGTGCCTACAGTCTCACACCACACACACAGTCATACCAAACACACACAGTCACTCTTACCACACACGTGCATATCATGCAGTCACACGTATACAGCCACACACGTACCAATCACACACACCATACACAGCCCTCCCATACATAGAACCACACACCATACAGCCAGCTGTACTCTCACACCACAGTCTCACAGGCACCCACTGCACCCCCTCGGCCCCCTGCCCCCCACACAGTGCCCAGCACGGGGCCTATTTGCGCATAGGTCAGTAGATGCTCGCTGAGCCGCACAGACTCCTTAGAGTCCCTCCAGACACGGACGGCAAATGAGGGGGAGAAAGACTGACAAGAGGAGAGTGGAATTTCCTTGGAACCTTGAGGAAATAACGCCATTTCAAAAGGCAGAGCGGACTGGTGGAAATACCGCAGAGTGACAAGAACAAGGGGATGAGGGAGCCGAGTCCAGGCTATGATGGAACACTGATGACGGTGAGTCAAAGATTGGTAATTCGTCATCCTTTGCGGAAAACAACAACAAATAATGGAAGGGACACCAACTACATTGAGGGCTGGATCCCAATGGTGACATATACTGTCTTTATAACTCTGCAAATTACTCAACCACTCTGAGCCTCAACTCCTGTATCACTGAAATTGTGATACCAACTGACACAGCAGGACTGTTAGAGGAAATGTCTATCATATGCTCAGTGTAAAGTGTGGCACATACTAGTCATTCAGTACATGACAGCTGCAATTAACTGTTGAAGACACTATATGCTAGCCCTGTAAAGAAGGCAAGAATGAAAAAGATTCCTTACATGATCTTGTTAGGAAAAGAAAAAATTCAATTAAAAAATGGTACAGTGTATATAATCTAAAATGTGAAATATGGACAATACGTTAAACCTTTAAGGAGTGGGGCAGGAGGGGGGGGTGGTCAGTAAACTTTTTCTGTAAAGGACCAGGGAATATAGTAAATATTTGGGGTCACAGGATCTCTGTTGCAACTACTCGACTCTGCCATTGTATCATAAAAGCAGGCATAGAAAATCCATAAATGACTGGGTGTGGCTGTATCCTAACAAAATTTTATTTCAAACAAAAGAAAGCAAACTATAATCTACCAATCTCTGTTAAGAGTGTTTCTTTTTTCAAGAATCTAGGTAAGTAATGTTTAAAAAAAAAAAAAAAAAAAAAGGCTGCTTCACTTTCAAAACTGCAAAAAAAAATCAGAAACTATTCCTTGATACTTAGTCACGATTTTCTGACCATCCCTTTAAAAATTACAACCCCTCCAAAACAAAAAGTTAAAAACAAAACTATAACCCCTTCCCCCACACTGTTCCCCCTTGCCCGATAGCATTTCTCACCTAATGATCTGTTCTTTATGTCTATTATTTAGTATAAGCCTCCCCTTGCAAAACATAAGTCCCATTAGGGCCAGGTTCTTTGCTTTATTCATTAATGTAAACCACACTCCTAGAGCAGTGGCAGTCATACACAGTAGATCCTTAATAAATATTTGCTGAATAAACTGAACGAAGACCAGGCCTGTCTCCACAACCCATTTCATGCTTACTTGTGTCTACTCTCACCCACGATCCCTTAGCAATCTCTTAATTCCTGCTCACTTCCTCCTTTATGCACTCACAGAGTCTTGTACAGGCTTTTATGGTGTTTTGCAATTATCTGTTTACAAGTCTGTTCCCACTATTAGTTTACAAGCAATTTGTGGGCAGGGACTGGTCATGTTGGTAATGTCTCCAGCACAAGGCCTGTGCTCAAAATTTTTTAAGTATGAGTGAATGGATATGACCTTAACTTACCTCCTACTCCTGTCCATCCCAGCTAGGGCTCCAATATCTCTCTATGCAACAAGCTACACAGCCTCCACTTACTGCCAACCTACTATACTCAGAATCCACAATATACCAAGCTCTGACTCTTCCCAGAGCTGAATGCTGGGTTGAAGAAGACTTAAGACTATAGTCACCACCCTAAAAGACTTTATGGTACAGTGCAGCGTCATGGGCCACTAACTCCAGAAACTGTCATACATGTGTACAAGATTAAGTTCCAGGCGAAGCAGGAAGCTTGTAATTCGCCCAAGTTCAGTTCAGTCGCTCAGTTGTGTCCGACTCTGCGACCCCATGAATCGCAGCACACCAGGCCTCCCTGTTCATTACCATCTCCCGGAGTTCACTCAGACTCACGTCCATCGAGTCAGTGATGCCATTCAGCCATCTCATTCTCGGCCGTCCCCTTCTCCTCCTGCCCCCAATCCCTCCCAGCATCAGAGTCTTTTCCAATGAGTCAACTCTTTGCATGAGGTGGCCAAAGTACTGGAGTTTCAGCTTTAGCATCATTCCTTCCAAAGAAATCCCAGGGTGGATCTCCTTCAGAATGGACTGGTTGGATCTCCTTGCAGTCCAAGGGACTCTCAAGAG
>SJYT01078690.1:231562-256555 GCA_006410635.1 Cephalophus harveyi
AAAAAAAATGTGATCTAGGAAAAAAATTGAAGAGATGTGCAAAATCTTTTCAAATAAAACTATGAAACCTTTTTGTAGTCTACATTGCTGGGGCTTCTGCCCAACTCACTCTCTTCTCTGAGAATCACCATTCACCAAGGAAACGGATCTTCAGAGAAAGAAGGATGTGGCAGATGCGTAGAAAGAGACAGGAGCACTGACTAGCTGTCCAATAGTGGGAAAAGAAGGACTGCTCAACCTGAAAGCACGGGAGAGACTACACGGGAAAAGATGAATAGATTCGACTACAGAAAAATAAAACACTCATGCTTCAAAAGAAATACATCGAGGACATTAACATGCAAATGAAAAACTCAGAAACATACTGTGTGAAAAATACGACCAAGGGTTAATATAGCAAAAAGTCCCCACAAATTGAAAAGTAGCCAGAAGAGGACAGGTGCAGACAAGTCACAGAGATAAAATACAAATTTTAAGAAAAATCTCAAAAATCATAGCATACCCTTAAGAAGAGTAAACCAAATATTTATCAGTGCTTTAAAAGAGACTTTCTAAATCTATATTTGATCCTCCCAAAATAAAAGATTTTCAAAATTTGATTAACAGATAAACAGATTAGACTTAAAATTTGTTAAAATTACAATGTGCCTTCTAAAGGAACAGAGTCATGGGCTGTCAACTGTGGATCCATCTGACAGGTGTACCTTACCAAAGTGCAGCCGGGCCCTTTTCCAGCCTGAAAGATAGGGAAAAAAGGCATTGTTAAAGTGACGGAGAAATAAATGGAGACTTTCTGATACAGGGTGGGGTGGGGAATGGTGGAAGGATGAGGGGGTGCTGGATGGGGAAAGTGCATCTCACCTGAGTTTGCTGCAGCTCTTTTTAACTCTACAAAAGAAGAAACACGGAGAATGAGTTTTCATTGGAAACAGAATCAACAGGAAAGAAGATGTTATGGAAGTTATAAGAGCAGGGGTACTTACTCAGTTCTCTCCGGAGTTTCTCTAGAGAATTAAAAGAATGTGACAAATCAGAATGAGGGCTTCTACATGCCTGTGATGCTCCAGTCCCATCCCAACCACACTCCTAGAGCTGATCCTTCCCCCACGACAGTGTTTCAACAGCAATGACTCCCAGCCCGGGTCCCCAGTGATAATGCAGAGGGTCAGCAAGTTCCTATGGGAGCCAAAATGACCTGCAGATTGAATGTACAACACATCTCACATAAATGTATGCAATATTGTGGGAGAAAGATAAAATATAGATTCATTTAAAACTGTAATTGAATTTCCATTAGATTTTCTAATGCATATTGTCTCCATGTGAAATCGTATAGATACGTCACGTGTTTGAGGATTTGGGGTAGTTGTTATAATGAGGTTTTCATACATGAAAGGGTAGGGAAGCACTGCTCCATATATTCAGTTGAATGAGGATCCATCTACCTTGGATTCCACCTAACTGAGGAGTCTGGTGGGCTGCAGTCTATAGGGTCGCAAAGAGTCGGACACAACTGAGTGACTTAACACATCCACATATTAGTTCTGCATGTCACCAAACTATGTTGTAGATAGCATCAAGGAAATAGAAAACAGTGACTTTTTTTAAAACTCCCTCTGGCCCTCTGCTCTATATTCCAGAAGAAAGAAGGAAGAGTATGTGATCCAAAAAAAGTTTACTTTTAAAAAGCTGTCCTTGGGTGTTAGAGGCCTGAACTGAGAAAAGGAGAAAAGCAATTCTTGATGTGATAAATAAGTCAGGACTGGGCATCCTAACTTCATATCTACAAGCCTGAGTGCAGGATGAGGCAGGATGAAGGCTTTTAAGAAGCCCCTTGAGTAGAGAGTCCCTATATCTCAGTGGCACACATTCCACACCATCACCTAAACCTAATCTGATTGTTCATTTGGTTTTCAAGAATTCTTCCAGGGCAATGGAAACTTCAAGTTCCCAGAAATTCTAAAACTGAGTCCTGGGAGAAAGTGGTGCAAGAGAAACCATAAAGGGGTTTGGGTTGGGTGAAAGGAGAAGAGATGGTCCAGAATCACTGGACCAGGAGACTGAAGTCCAGGGCACACTGGGCTAGAGAGTCTGAGAATCAGGTGATGAGGCCCATCCCTAAAAAGAAGGAACCTTGAGCCCCTGAAGGGCTGGGCCAAGGTCAGAGGACCAGGACAGGATCATATCTCTGAGTGGGACGAGCTCTGATGCCTGAGCAGGGAGCAAGAAGGGGTCCACCTGCAGGGCCACATCTCCATTAGCCTGGCCTTTTTCTTCTGTGTTGGGGACAGTTGATTCCTCTGGTTTCTGGAGTTCAGAACAGATAATTAGAGGTGCCGTGTTTTTCCCTCCATCATGAAGGCAAGGTTCAAAGAAAGGGCGGAGGGGGCCGGAGAAACTGTGGGTGAAAGTAAAGATGTGGGACTGGTTGGTCACATTGTAGAAAGAGATGACTCCTGCTTCATAGTCCAGAAAAATCCCCACACACCTCAAGGGCTCTTTCAGGCGGAAGGAGGTCTGCGGGGATGTGAGGGCCTCGTACTCGCCCCCTTGATTCTGTCGCAGGAGCCAGTGTCCGTTGGCAGGCGAGGCGGTGACCTTCCCCTTCCTGCTCACTGACTCACTACACACCCCCAGGGCCCATTTGGTCTTGTCTGCCACAGACACCTCCCAGTAGTGACAGCCAGCTATGAAGTACTCGGAGCCCAGGACGCTGACCACGAAGTCAAATCGCTCAGGATTGTCAGGCACGGGCTGCCTTGTGTTTCCAAGCTTCACACACTTGCAGTCCTCAGACAGGATGAGTTTGGGATGTGCTGTGTCTGGGTCCAGGGTCACAGTCACTGCAGAGAATCATAGAGAGGTGAGGTTTTAGGAAGCTAAGTCTCCAGTGACCTCTGAGTAGCTGTGGAGGGAATAATCATCTCTAGGTCTGCAACCATGGTGCCCTCATCCCCACATGTCCTGGAACTAAAAAAAATATGTTGTCCAGTCTCCTAGATCTACTAGTGGATTAAGTAAAAAAGGGAAACGTTTCTCATCTGTCTGTGAAGCTGTCTTAATCCTTAAGAAATACTACCTTTGTCTTTGCTGGTCCAAAGGACTCTCACGTATGGTAATAAACAAGTTTTGATGTTAGACCCAGTAGCGTGATAGCATATTGGAGCCCCAGCTCTGTCTTACACTAGTTATGTGATACTGGGCTTGTTATTCATCTCTAAACCTTCATCTGTAAAGTGGGAATAATAGCAGCACCGATGCTGGAGAGCTGTTGTGCAGATTTGATGAGCTAATGCACTAGATAATGAGTGTGTGATGCTCATTTTCTTAACTAAAATTATTGGTTATAGTCATCATCTTAAAATGTTAATGCAGAGAGATAACTTCCTTAAAATTATGGATTATGAGGGTGACAATGAATCTCCTTCCTTCCCCAAGTCAAAAATCAGGCTCACTTTGTAGGGTTAAATCCACAAAATGCACACTCAGTCAAATAGTGGGAATGAATCAGACTAGGAGAGTGAAAAGGGTTTGTGAGTTCCCAGAATGTCAATAGAGGTGACCCGGTGTTTTCTCAATGGGCCGACTCATGGATTCTATTGTTCCTGCCTAGACAAAAACCTTCTGAATGGAAGGGGGATGAGCATCTTGGAAAACGCAGGAAGGGCAGAAAAGCAGTGAAATAACAGGTCTCATTCAAATAGCAACAAAAAAAAATGTGATCTAGGAAAAAAATTGAAGAGATGTGCAAAATCTTTTCAAATAAAACTATGAAACCTTTTTGTAGTCTACATTGCTGGGGCTTCTGCCCAACTCACTCTCTTCTCTGAGAATCACCATTCACCAAGGAAACGGATCTTCAGAGAAAGAAGGATGTGGCAGATGCGTAGAAAGAGACAGGAGCACTGACTAGCTGTCCAATAGTGGGAAAAGAAGGACTGCTCAACCTGAAAGCACGGGAGAGACTACACGGGAAAAGATGAATAGATTCGACTACAGAAAAATAAAACACTCATGCTTCAAAAGAAATACATCGAGGACATTAACATGCAAATGAAAAACTCAGAAACATACTGTGTGAAAAATACGACCAAGGGTTAATATAGCAAAAAGTCCCCACAAATTGAAAAGTAGCCAGAAGAGGACAGGTGCAGACAAGTCACAGAGATAAAATACAAATTTTAAGAAAAATCTCAAAAATCATAGCATACCCTTAAGAAGAGTAAACCAAATATTTATCAGTGCTTTAAAAGAGACTTTCTAAATCTATATTTGATCCTCCCAAAATAAAAGATTTTCAAAATTTGATTAACAGATAAACAGATTAGACTTAAAATTTGTTAAAATTACAATGTGCCTTCTAAAGGAACAGAGTCATGGGCTGTCAACTGTGGATCCATCTGACGGGTGTACCTTACCAAAGTGCAGCCGGGCCCTTTTCCAGCCTGAAAGATAGGGAAAAAAGGCATTGTTAAAGTGACGGAGAAATAAATGGAGACTTTCTGATACAGGGTGGGGTGGGGAATGGTGGAAGGATGAGGGGGTGCTGGATGGGGAAAGTGCATCTCACCTGAGTTTGCTGCAGCTCTTTTTAACTCTACAAAAGAAGAAACACGGAGAATGAGTTTTCATTGGAAACAGAATCAACAGGAAAGAAGATGTTATGGAAGTTATAAGAGCAGGGGTACTTACTCAGTTCTCTCCGGAGTTTCTCTAGAGAATTAAAAGAATGTGACAAGTCAGAATGAGGGCTTCTACATGCCTGTGATGCTCCAGTCCCATCCCAACCACACTCTTAGAGCCGATCCTTCCCCCACGACAGTGTTTCAACAGCAATGACTCCCAGCCCGGGTCCCCAGTGATAATGCAGAGGGTCAGCAAGTTCCTATGGGAGCCAAAATGACCTGCAGATTGAATGTACAACACATTTCACATAAATGTATGCAATATTGTGGGAGAAAGATAAAATATATTCATTTAAAACTGTAATTGAATTTCCATTAGATTTTCTAATGCATATTGTCTCCATGTGAAATCATATAGATATGTCACATGTTTGAGGATTTGGGGTGGTTGTTATAATGAGGTTCTCATACATGAAAGGGTAGGGAAGCACTGCTCCATATATTCAGTTGAATGAGGATCCATCTACCTTGGATTCCACCTAACCGAATGTCATGCCTGAGTGATAGAAGTGTCTTCCTGATGACTTCACCTGTAGGAGGTACCTCTCTTCTTGCTAAAACATGTCCTTTTTAGACACCAGATAACAATTGTCCAGGAAACAGGAGCAGGGAATATTTGAGGAAACAAAAAGAGGCCTTTATGAAGCCAAAAAATCTCCAACCCATATGCTTTAAGTACCCTTGCCCCCTCTCTTCTGCCCCAGGAGGTGAATCTGGGACTCTCATCCTAAAACAAAGATGTGTGCAGAAGATTTGGAGCACAGATGAGAAGCAGAACTTACTGAGGGCTTTATGGAGTCGTCCTAGAAAACAGAGAAAGAAGCACAAGTGAGCAGGAGGGCTCATCATGCCAGCCCCCTGCCCCCGGTGGAAAAGATGATGAGGATCCCATCAGCCCCCAATCCAGTCATATCTCCCTAAGGGCATATGTGGAAATTCACTGGTGCCCGTTCCACTTTCCGGATGACCTAGACTACCCTGACTCTGGTTCCTCTTCCCTTCCCTTTGTCTGTCTGGTTTCCTTTCACTGTCTGTATGAATTTTTCCTTATGTTTTTAACCAGGGTCCATGAATGTATGCCTTGCTGCTCTTTTATAACTGTTGGGCTTCTCTGGTGGCTCAGATGGTAAAGAATCTGCCTGGAATGCAGGAGACCTGGGTTTGATCCGTGGATCAGGAAGATCCCCTGGAGAAGGGAATGGCTACCCACTCCAGTATTCTTTCCTGGAGAATTCCTTGGACAGATGAGCCTGGTGGGCCAGAGTCCGTGGCGTTACAGAGTCAGACATGACTGAACATGCACCACACTATGCTATGCCATCATATCTATGGTGTACAACTAGCTGAAGACCCACTGTTCACTTACTGACATGTTCTATTATTCTCTACAGTGGCTCTCCCGGAAGAACTGTGACCCCAGGAGGTCTGGGACATGTGCATATGCTTCTGTGCTTTGGGGGAGTACCTTCAGCTTCTCTGGAAGGGTCGCCCGCCCACGTTTCCGCACAGCACTGGCCCCACCACAGAGTTGAAGTGATCCATCTGAGTTTACTGTCAGGCCCTGTGCTAAGAGCTGGGCATGCATTAGGTGCTGGGTGTTGAGTGCATATGCTTCTGTGCTTTGGGGGAGTACCTTCAGCTTCTCTGGAAGGGTCGCCCGCCCACGTTTCCGCACAGCACTGGCCCCACCACAGAGTTGAAGTGATCCATCTGAGTTTACTGTCAGGCTCTGTGCTAAGAGCTGGGAATGCATTAGGTGCTGGGTGTTGGGGCTGCTGCTGCTGCTGCTGCTAAGTCGCTTCAGTCATGTCTGACTCTGTGCGACCCCATAGATGGCAGCCCACCAGGCTCCCCCGTCCCTGGGATTCTCCAGGCAAGAACCCTGGAGTGGGTTGCCATTTCCTTCTCCAATGCATGAAAGTGAAAAGTGAAAGTGAAGTCGCTCAGTAAGTGTCCAACTTTTCATGACCCCATGGACTGCAGCCCACCAGGCTCCTCTGTCCATGGGAGTTTCCAGGCAAGAGTACTGGAGTGGGTTGCCATTGCCTTCTCCGGGGCATTGGAGCAGTGAAGCTGAATATGATACACCCTCCCAATAAGACATTATTTTATCATTCTCACTACCAACAGCCTCCATTCATTGTGTCCTGTTCTTATGATGTAGGTCCTGAATCCTCTCAACAATGTGAGGTGCATATAATGATTATTCCCATTTTACAGAGTGGTGGCCTGGGGCTCAGAGGGACATGAAAATTTGTCCAGATTATCCAGCTAGTAAGTGGCCAAGGCAGAGAAGGCGATGGCACCCCACTCCAGTATTCTTGCCTGGAAAATTCCATGGACGGAGGAGCCTGGTAGGCTGCAGTCCATGGGGTCACGAAGAGTCGGATACAACTGAGCAACTTCACTTTCATGCATTGGAGAAGGAAATGGGAACCCACTCCAGTGTCCTTGCCTGGAGAATCCCAGGCACGGGGGAGCCTGGTGGGCTGCCGTCTATGGGGTCGCACAGAGTCGAACACCACTGAAGTGACGCAGCAGCAGCAGCAGCAAGTGGCCAAGGAGGCAGGATTCACATGCAAGTCTGTCTGACTCCTAGCTGGAGGCTTTCATCCTGTCCCACACTGTCCCTTCCCTTCTAGGACAGGATGGTCATTGCAAGGCCACTGCATCCTGGAGGCTGCATCCCACACTTTAACCAGCTCAGAGGAGATGAGAGAGGGGAAGGGAGGAGATGCCAAAATCATTGCATGTGGAGCCATTTCTGAGCTAGAAGACAATGATTTGTCTTCCCAGATAGACTTTCAAAGGGCAGAGTCCCACCCGCTTTTTGAATCCAGGGTTCTATCTTTTACCCTCAGTGGCCCAGAGCAAGCATTTAATTAATGAAGACAAAATGGTAATAAGAGAAAGCTTTCAGGAATTTAACAGGAGGGTGTTGTTTTTTTTTTAAGTTGTCTTTGATAATACTGAAAACAATCAGGTGAGAGGATTTATTGTCACAGTCTTACAGATGAGAAAACCGAACCTGAGAGTAGTAAAGTGACTTAACCCAGGCCTGTAAGTGGCAGGTCTGAGCCAGCTGCTGCTGACTCCAGCACCTATGATCCTCCCACTGTATCGCACCACCTCTGTCAACGCAGAGTTTGTATGGGTCCTTGAGATTCTCGTACATCCTGTAATACCTTGTTTTTTTTAAAAAAATTCGGGCCTGTACCACACAGCCTGCAGGGTCTTAGTTCCCCAACCAAGGATCAAATCTGTGCCCCCTGCATTGGAAGTTCAGATTCTTAACCACTGAACCACGAGGGAAGTCCCCCATAATACCATTTTAATATATTTTTACATAGTATATAGATCTTCTTTTTAGGTGATTGCTGGAAAAGCCAATGAATGGACCAATGAATTCTGACCACAGGCATCCCCTCACCCATAGCTAACAACCCTTGATAGTGGAAAGAAAAGTCCAATAATACTAACAGAGGAGATATGTGTGGGGAGTGTGTGCATGTGTATACACATACACATATGTATATTGTACATTTAACAAGTGACTATCAGCATTTACACAGAAGGAGAAAAAATATGCTATCTGTTCCCTGCCCCATATGTTATACATATAATTACCTTTTTCTTTTGCATGGTCTGAGAGAAGATTTTCTAGAGGAAGGAAAAGTAAAAGAAAATGAGATTCTATGCCATTTTCTTGAGGATCCCTGCTTCTAACTGAGTTTAGGGCTCTTGAACATATCCTCCCCTATCTCCATCTCCTCCTCCCTGATCGAGGCTCTCATCACCTCCCATCAGGGTGCCAGAAAGAGTGGCCCAAATTGCCCTCACATTCTGTCTCCTCCCTCTGGTTTCCTCTCACAGCAGCCAAAGCGAGCTTTCTGGAAGCATAGTTCTGGTCGGGATATCCCATTCACAGCTTCAGCACTGCTCCGAGCAGAAAGGTGAAGCCCATGGGATCCCCGGGGCCTCGCACGCTGGCCCCTGGCTCCCTCTGCAGCGCCATCTGCTGCCACCTCTCCCCTCATGCAGGCGCCACGCCTCTCTCAAGCTCTTCTGCTGCCGGTGGCTTTCTGTGCTCCCTTCCTCCATGTCAGTCCGTCCTCCAGGCCAAACACCACTTCCTTTGGAAAGTCCTCTTCTGTCCCTGAAGTCAGGTTAGTTTCACCCAGTCACCATCTCTCCAGCCTTCAGAACTTCCATCTGTGGCATTTCTCTCACTATTAAATTCACGTGTACCTCCCTGACTGGATCAAAGCTTCCAAGAAGGCAAACACTGTGTCCACTTTCACACACCATCGTGTCACAAGCATCTGGTATAGTCTGAACCACTTCGTAGAGAATTATCAATTATTTGTTGAATGGATAAACATGTCCCCTATGTTAGACCTACACAACTCTCCCAGAATCAGATCAAGCCATGAGTTCACAGACAAAATCGCCAAACACATTGGAAGGCAAGATATTACAAGAAAGAGTCATCAAAAGTGGAAATGACAGGTGCTGATCCCCCTCCCCACTACTGTCACCACCAAGGACAGCAGATGCTGGGATCTGCAGGTCCAGAATTTAGATTAGTGGGTCCTGGGGACACAAAAATGAACAGAACGGAGGAACATCTCCACCCAGCCCAGGACACTTACCTACCTCCATCGCATGTTCATAGAGAAGCCTCTCTGGAAGGGAAAGAGAGAGACATCAGCTTAAGGAAGGGTCTTTTCTTTTTTTTAAGGAAGGCCCTTTTCTAGCACCCACTCCAGTGCTCTTGCCTGGAGAATCCCAGGGACAGAGGAGCCTGGTGGGCTGCCATCTATGGGGTCGCACAGAGTCGGACACGACTGACGCGACTTAGCAGCAGCAGCAGCTTTTCTAACAAGCAGAGCTGTCCACAGGCGGCCTGAGCAGGATTTTGTTCCCTGTCACTATGAGTGTGTGACCATTAGAAAGGATTAGAGGGTCTTCAAACCATCAGATGCAGAAAGGAGTGTTGGATTATGTGATTTTCAAAGTCCTTTGCACCCCTGAGAGCCAGGAAATGCAAGCCTATTAAGGGTTTCATCCAATGGATACAACTGGAGTTCTTAATTAATTTGAAGATTGGCATGATGTGTTACATGCTAATTTCTCTAAAGATAAGAATTCACAGCCCTGCCCAGGAGCTTCCTATTGGTCCTCTCTGCAATTCGGACTCCGAGAGCATGGCTTTACCAGTTTTCTCCCAGACAACCTATGGATAACTGTTGAATCTGTGCCGGCATCCTCCCAGCCTTTCCCTAGAGAGTCTGCAGTACTATTTCCTGCCAGTCTGGGCTCCCTTGCCACTCAGTTACCTTTTGACCTTCTTTGCTTCCAGATGATGTAAATGCCCACCATGATGAAAATCCCCAGAACAGGTAGGATCACAGTAAGAGCCACAGCTGATGGCGAGAAGCTCCCTGGAGATTCGGCTGAAACAGAAACCACCTGTGACCACCCACTCAGAGCTGCTCCCATGCCAAGGGCCCCACTTTGAATGGCAGGTGTCTCAGGCACATCTCAACAGCCTTTGTCACCTCAAGGGACACCTTAAGCCAAGATGGTGAGGGTCTCTGCTTCTCTCAGCAACTCAAAGCCCAGATGACCCAGGGATGACTTTAAAGTGAGATGTTTATCTCTCAGGATTGGTTTCAATGACCCTGCCTGAGGACAATGGGTCAAACTCAGCAATTTGGACTTCCCTGGTGGTCCAGTGGTTAAGAATCCTCCTGCCAATGCAGGGGACACAGGTTCGATCCCTGTTCCAGGAAGATTTCGCAGGGCATAGGACAACTAAGCCCGTGCACCACAGCTGCCAAGCCAGTACTCAGGAGCTGCTGAAGCCCGCACACTCCAGAGCCCGTGCTGTGCAACAGCAGAGGCCGCCACAGTGAAAAGCCCGAGCACCAAAACCAGAGAGCAGCCTCTGCTCACCACAAGGACAGAAAGCTGACGGGCAGCAAGGAAGACCCAGCACAGCCAATAATAAAGTAAATTTAAAAAAGCTCAGCATCTAGGGACTTCCCTGGTGGTCCAGTGGATAAGACTCTGTGTTTCCAATGCAGGGGGCATGGGTTCAATTCCTTATCTGGGAGCTAAGATCCCACATGTTGTGCAGCATGGTCAAATAAATTTAATTTTAAAAGAATAAAAGGTGTAAGACAAGACAAAAAAAAAAAAAAAACTCAGCACCTAAACCACAATCTCACCCTACCCTATATGGAAAAACTACCCAGAGACTTTGGAGAACTGGAGCTGCGCCCTCAGGGATCCCCTATCATCTTGTGAGCACCCACCTGCTTCCCCTTCAAATCCTCACTCCAGGATAGAACAACAGTGAGTGAACCCTTTGCCCTGAGCCCTGTTGGCCAGGGCAAACCAATTTCTACAGAGCTACAGCAGCAAGCCCAGTGTCTAGGCAGGAGAGAAAGGAGAAAGGAGAGACAAAGTGGAGAAGGAAATAACCGCAGAAGAGGCTCTATGACAAGCGGCAAAGAGCTGGATGCGAGTCTTTCGCTCAGCACTGCGTGACCCCAGGCCAGAGACAGGCTCACCAAGCCTGGCCTGCCAACTCTATTCCATTGGGAGATTTAATGAGATCAGGCACTTAGCTCACTGTGAGAGATAGTGGCAGTAGTAAGAGAAGCGGGGGACAGAGAGAAAAGACAAAAGAGACTGGCAGAGGTCCATAACTCTTCCCCATCTGGGACCCAAGACCACAGTCTTTCTTGGCTCTAAAACCACTCTGCTCTGCCACAGGGCTCCATGTTTCAGGAGTCTTTAAAAGAGTCATACCCTTTTGACCCATTAATTCTACTTCCAGAAACACATTCTAAGAAAACAATCAGAATCACTTCCCAAAATCTGTGCTAAGTTTATTATAAGGAAAAAATGGAAACCTTCAGATGTCTAGAAATGAGATCTGAATAATTGTGTTATGCTATAACCACACAATGAAATACTATGCAGCCCTTAAAAACCATGCTGCAGAGAATGCCGTAAGGACATGGGTGAACAACGTTCATGGCATTGTAAATGGAGGGAAAAAAATAAACCCGGGCAGAAGAATACATACATGTAAACACATGAACACTCAGAGATACAGACATACAAGAAAGTCTTCAAAGAAATCCCTCCACTGTATATATACGTATAGACATATATAGTGGGTATATATATATAGTGTATAGACATATATATATATGTCTATATATATAGATCTATATAAAACTGAATCACTTTGCTATACATCTGAAACTAACACAACATTGTAAATTAACTATATTTCAGGTTTTTTAATGGTAAAAAAAAAGGAAATGCCCCCAAATGTTAACAATTGTTCTTTCCAATTTATGAGGTTCTAGGCCATTTAGGGTTTTCTTTAAAATGTTCTGTATTTTTCCAAATTGTCCACAATAAACATTTATTATTGACAGAATTTTAAAAACCCCAAAATTGCTGTCTTAAGTCTCAACTAGCATAGTTGTTTTCTCTGGAACCACCAGGGACTTCAAGCTTTTTCCTACCCTGCATTTATCTCCTATGACCATGGCTAGTCTTCTCTTGGCCGAGGGCCATGCTGCAGATGGTGCAGTACACACTCCCCAGAGTGCTGTCCCTGACTCTGTTGGACACCTTTGCCCAATGTCCTAGGCAAGGAAAGAGGTTCAGAAACTTACCTAACATGTGCAAAGGCAGCTGGAGGAAGACCAGTGTGGTGAAGCATCTAGAGAGCCAGGAGCCTGAGCAACTTGGCATCTTCATCCAAACTAGGAGGACAGACACAGGGAGACATCAAAAAGAGTCAGTGAGCTTGATGTGAGAAAGGGTACCACCCCGCAGGTGAGGCGGAGATGGAGGTTGCATAGAGTATGCTCTGGTGTCACAGAAACCAGGCGTCTAATCCCAGCTCTGCTGCTTAGCTCCGTGTAAGCTAAGTCTCTGGGACTCAGTTTCTCCATCTTTGAAATGGGTATACTTACCGTGCCTCCTGGCAAGATTCTTATGAAGACTGAAGGAGGCTAGCCACACAGAGGCTGGCATCATGGTTAAGTCTATAAATGCCTTTAGTGCGGACAGGAGGGTGAGACACCAACTGTGATATAGATAGCACAGGGCGGAGTCTGGAAGAATGAGAACTTATACCCAGAACTAGCCAGATAAACATGGTAAGGACTGACTGTTTTTTGCAGTTAGTGTTCCAGGTCAGGCTTGGAAAGTGCCTGTTGCAAGCCAATCATGGGCCCATGATGTAGCCGCACTTCTCTGACAGCTTTTCAAGTCTGACTGCTGAAAAACAAGAAACCAAGGCAGTGAGGTCCCTTCATTTCATCGTGAAGGCACTAATTCTGCAAGTTCAGCGTCTGGAGTTAGAAGGACCTCGGCTCAAGTCGTAGCTCCACTGTATACTAGTTCTGTGTCCCTGGGAAAGTGGTCTTTTTTTTTTGATAGTGCTGTGCTGCCATGGGGAATTTCTTCATTCCCTAACCAGGAATCGAACCCATGCCCCCTGCAGTGTAAGCACTGAGTCTTAACCACTGGACCACCAGGCAAGTCCTGGGCCTTCAGTTCTTAATGTATAAAGGGGGGAACTTCTTCACTTGCTAATGCGAGGGTTCAAGGAAATGATGCATGAAGAGCACCTGTCACCAATACCTGTTGTTGTTATTACTAAACTGAAAGAGACCAATCATCCCTGGGAGGTGTAGGTCACCATCTGCACTTGCTATTGTCTGAAATTCCTTGTTGTTGTCCCTAAGTCACTAAGTCATGTCCAACTCTTTGCGACCCCATGGACTACAGCACTCCAGGCTTCCCTGTCCTTCACTGTCTCCCAGAGTTTGCTCAAACTCATGTCCACTGAGCCAGTGACACCATTCAACCATCTCATCCTCTGTCTCCCCCTTCTCCTTCTGCCCCCAGTCTTTCTCAGCATCAGGGTCTTTTCCGATGAGTTAGCTCTTTGCATCAGGTGGCCAAAATATTGGAGCTTTAGCTTCAGCATCAGCCCTTCCAGTGAATATTCAGGGTTGATTTCCTTTCGGATTGACTGGTTTGATCTCTTTGCTGTCCAAGGGACTCTCAAGAGTCTTCTCCAGCACCGCAGTTTGAAAGCATCAGCTCTTCAGTGCTCGGCCTTCTTTATGGTCCAACTCTCACATCTGTACATAACTACTGAAAAAAACCATAGCTTTGACTATACGGACCTTTGTCGGCAAAGTGAAGTCTCTGCTTTTTAATACACTGTCTAGGTTTGTCATAGCTTTCCTTCCAAGGAGCAAGTGTCTGTTAATTTCATGTCTGCCATCCAAAAATTCCTTGGGCAGGAAACAAATCTTTCATGGCACCCCTGGGGTTGAAGTTCAAATGCAAACCCTCAAGAAAGAGAGAATCTATCTCTTACACTCTTACATTCTCTTCAAGATTTCAAATCCTTTCCAAAAAGTCATAAGGCTGGATCCCTGCAGGTCTTGAAAAGATGGCAAAACGGAGCTTAGAGTGGGTAGGACGGTCCAAGCAAGGTTGTGAAACTGAAGATGGACTCAAGATTTGAACACATTTCCAGTTCTGTTTATCTCATGGCAAACAGCACACTGGTTTAAGGTTCTATCATTAGTTTTTGTTTTAAAATTGTGATGCATGCATATAACAACTATGCATAGGGACTTCCCTGGTAGTCCAGTGGTTAAGAGTCCATCTTGCAATGCCGGGGACACAGGTTCTATTCCTGGTCAGGGAATTAAGATCCCAACCGCAGCTGAGCAACTAAGCCTACGCACCACAACTAGAGAGTCCGTGCACCGCAACTAAAACCCGATGCAGCCAAATAAATAGATATTTTTATAAAAATTATGCATAGTCTGATACAATTTAGGGAGAAGATGCTTAGAGAAAAGGCAAGAATGAAGGTATTAAGCAGTGGTTATTTCTCTGCCCCATAACGCAGCTCAGGTCATTCCCTCCAGAGCAAGAGAGGCTTGCCTCCCCAGCTCCTGCAGGAAAGGCCTGTCCTGTCCCACACCACATCCAGAATGAGTGTAAGGTCTTGGTTTTAAGCATGGCAATAGGACAAAGGAGGTTTTGTTCTCAAGGCCCTCTACTGCAGCCTGGCCCTAAAATGGCCCAGGGCTCAGTTCTACTTGGAGAAATATTCTTTGCTCTTCTGGACATCAGACTTGATGGTATTACTGCCAGGCTTCCAGCCAGCTGGGCACACTTTCCCATGTGTATCAGTAAACTGGAAGGCCTGAGCTAGTCTCAATGTCTCATCCACAGAGCGGCCAACAGGAAGGTTGTTGGTGGCGATCTTTCAAAGGATACCTTTATCGTCAATAGTAAGAAGGGTCTGAATGAGATGCCTTCATCAGCCTTTAAGGCCCCATAGTCCTGAGCAATGGTTCCCTTGGGGTTTGATATCAAGAGAATGTTCACGGGCCCCAGTCCTCCTTGTTTCTTGGGTGCATTAATCCACGCCAGGTGACAAGAAGTGAAAATCCACAGAAACATCCATCACTTGGCAGTTGAGTCTCTTTCTTAGGATTAATTTATTTTAGGCTGCACTAGGGCTTCACTGCTTCTCGAGGGCTTTTGCTAGTCGCAGCGAGAAGGGGCTGTCTTCTGTTGTGGTTCCCAGGCTTCTCGTTAGAGAGGCTTCTCGTGTTGAGGAGCACAGGCTCTGGGGTGCACAGGCTTCGGTGGCTGTGACATGTGAGCTCAGTAGTTGTAGCACATGGACTTCATTTCCCCACAGCACATGGAATCTTCCTGGACCAGGGATCGAACCCATGTCCCCTTCTTTGGCAGGCAGATTCTTAACCACTGCACCACCAAGAAAGACTGGCAATTGAGTTTCTTCAATTCTTCTGCCCTATCACTGAAAGCAGTGATCTCCATGGGGTACACAAAGGTGAAGTCAAGAGGGTAAAAGAAGAACACAGCATATTTTTCTCTATAGACAGATAGGCTGATATCTTTGAACTGACCATCTGGCACAACAACTATTGCTTTGAACTGAGGGGCACGGTGCCCAGTTTTGGCATTTCCCGAAGACATATTGCTATCAGCAGTTCTCAGGCAGGAACCACAGAGACCAGTCAGGAAGAAGACTGCTGCTGCTAAGTCGCATCAGTCATGTCTGACTCTGTGCGACCCCATAGACGGCAGCCCACCAGGCTCCCCCGTCCCTGGTATTCTCCAGGCAAGAACACTGGAGTGGGTTGCCATTTCCTTCTCCAATGCATGAAAGTGGAAAGTGAAGTCGCTCAGTAATGTCCAACTCTTAGTAACCCCATGGACTGCAGCCCACCAGGCTCCTCCGTCCATGGGAGTTTCCAGACAAGAGTACTGGAGTGGGGTGCCATTGCCTTCTCCCAGGAAGAAGACACACCTCTCTTATTGATTTCTAGTTTAATCCTGTTGGGGCCAGAAAACATACTTCGTGTGGCTTCAACCCTTTGAAATTTATTTACTTGTTTTATGGGCTAGCATATGGTCTATTTTGGTAAATGTTTCACGTGTATTTTGCTGTCATTGGGTAGAATGTGACTCACGTGACATGAGACTTGAGCATTTTTATTGAAGGTGTGAATTTTATTCCTCATAATCTCATATGAGAAGAGCAGAGAGTAAGCTACTTGACAACATTCCCAAACATCTAAGGTTAAATAAAACCAAGAGATAAAAGAAAGTCTTATGTCCCTAGTGAACTGAGGACTAGAGCCAGATGCTTGCTTTTTAGTCTTGGCTTGGGCTCTCTATCTGTGTGACTTTGTAACTTGGAGCAAGTCACTTAAACTCTCAGGCCCTGATTTTTCATCTTTAAATTGGGAGATTCACTTACATTTGCTGAGTACACTGTCGATTGGGAAGTAACAAGAGGTAAGGAAATGTATTTGGCTTTTGATCCAGTAAGAAATATTCTGGAAATCTACTCTAAGGAAAGCATCTGAAATACAGAAGTTTACATGATGTCAGTTGCTGCTGCTGCTGCTAAGTCACTTCAGTCGTGTCCGACTCTGTGTGACCCCATAGAACATGATGTCAGTAGTATTTGTATAATAGTGAAAAACAGGACCATCTATAAGTACATCAATAAGGAAATGACTAAGTTAATTACAGTTCATCAAACCTATCCTTCAAATGTAAACTAATGATGTGTTAAAAGCAAAAAAATGAAGGCCTATAAAATATGAGTAGTCATTAATCATTAATATGGGCAATTTTTTCTCATCTCTATTTCCCAACTTATTAATAAAGTATAATATATTGATGAACAAGTGTGTGATAAATTTAGCAAAAGTGAAATGTATTTAAAGAATTTTGACTAGACGAAGCTTTAAATTCCTTTCCCCAGCTCCATTATGCTATAATCTTGCTTCTTAAAAGGAAAAACAACATATCAAGAATGTCTTTCAGTTCTCCATTAGAAATATCCTAATTTGGAAATATGATACTTCAGATTACAAAATTACTGAGTTAAGAGGGGCATTATTCAAATTGTATTTTTGAGAGAGCCTTCAGTGGGCAGAACAATGGTAAAGGAAAACCATGTTATTCAATGGAAGTTTCCAAGCCAGAGGGGAAGAAGAAATCAAAGAAAGGGACTGGAAACTAAAAGATGGTAGAGGGGAGACAAGGTAGAAGAAAAAGACTGAAAAAATAAAAGAGTGAACAGATGGTGAGGAGGAGTTTGCCATCATCAGCTGTCTAGATGTTACCTTTGCTGTAAGTCACCTGTAGGACACAAGGTCCCCAAATGGCTCTATGTAGAAGAGTATTTTTTCATTGCTATACATGTGATTTTAATTTTTTCTTGTATCCATCCTACTTTAAGGAACTAAAAGTCCTCTCTTCTTACTATCTCCCCTAGTCTTTAAAAAAATGTTATTGGCGTATAGTTGATTTATAATGTTGTGTCATTTTCAGGTATACAGCAGTGAATCAGGTGTACATATACATATGTCCACTCTTTAAGATTCTTTTCCCCTATAGGCCATTATAGAATATTGAGTGGAGTTCCCTATGTTATACAACAGGTCCTTATTAGTTGTCTATTTTATATACTGTAGTGTGTATATGGGCTTCCTGATGGCTCAGACAGTAAAGAATCTACCTGCAATGCAGGAGACCCAGGTTTGATCCCTGGGTTGGGAAGATCTCCTGGAGAAGGAAATGGTAACCTACTCCAGTGTCCTTGCCTAGAGAATCCCATGGACAGAGGAGCCTGGCGGGCTACAGTCCATGAGGTCACAGAGTCGGCTGTGACTGAAGTGAATGAGTACACACGCAGAGTGTGTATGTATCAATTCCAATCTACCTCTCCCCCATCCTTACTCTCTGGCAACTGTAAGTTATAACCTACTCCAGTGTCCTTGCCTAGAGAATCCCATGGACAGAGGAGCCTGGCGGGCTACAGTCCATGAGGTCACAGAGTCGGCTGTGACTGAAGTGAATGAGTACACACGCAGAGTGTGTATGTATCAATTCCAATCTACCTCTCCCCCATCCTTACTCTCTGGCAACTGTAAGTTTGTTTTCTACGTCTGTGACTCTATTCCTATTTTGTAGATAAATTTATTTGTGCCCCCCATTTTTTAAAGATTCCACATGTAAGCAATATCATGTGATATTTGCCTTTCTGTGTCTGACTGACTTCACTCAGCATGACAGTTTCCACGTCCATCCATGTTACTGCAAATGGCATCATTTCATTCTTTTTAATGACCGAGTAATAGTCCAGTGTGCATATGTGCATCTTTATCCATTTCTTTGATGATGGATATTTAAGTTGTTTCCATATCCTGGCTAAACACTACTGCAGTGAACACTGGGGTGTATGTATCTTTTTGAATTAAGGTTTTCTTCATGTGTATGCCCAGGATTGGGATTGCTGGATCATATGGCAGTTCTATTTTTAGTTTTTTAAGGAACCTCCTTACTGTTCTCCAGGCAGCTTTATCAATTTACCTTCCCGCCAGCAGTGTAGGAGGGTTCCTTTCCCTCCACATCCTTTCCAGCATGTATTGTTTGTAGAAAAAATTTTGGATAATGGCCATTCTGACCAGTGTGAGGTGATACCTCATTGTAGTTTTGATTTGCATTTCTCTAACAATTACTGATGTTGAACATCTCTTCATGTGCTTTTTGACCATCTATAGTTCCCTTGCCTTTGGCCTCAAATTCACTCAGGCTCTGGGAACCCTTCACACTGCCTTCTGGAAATGGGCGGTCCCTGCCCTGACAGGCACCCATGGTCAGCCAGCTCCAGCCCACCTCTAGCACAGCCCCATGATATTTCAGCTGTTTTACATTTTTTATCAAATAAACTTTATTACTTTTTCTATCCTAGTTATTTTAGAAAATCTAGATATTACAAGGGGAAAAAAACGACCAAAACATGTGAAATGACCTGTGATTCCTTTACCTGAAGATAATATAGTTCTTCAAATATTTTTTCTGTGCAAGTGTATAACTTTTAAAGTAGGACTGTAACCTCTGGAGGAGGGAATGGCAACCCATTCCAGTATTCTTGCCTGGAGAATTCCATGGACAGAGGAGCCTGGTGGGCTATAGTCCATGGGATTGTAAAGAGTCAGTCCCGACTGAGCAACTAAGCACAGCACATACTGTATGTGTTGTTTTCATACCCAGCATTTTTACCAAGAACTACATTATGTAGTTTTTCCATGCTATCAAATATTCTTTTAATAATTTCAGTATTCCATCATGAATATGCAAGAATTTTAAAAATAATATAATAATTTAAAATAATTTTAAAATAATATTATAGAATATTCAAGTTTTCCCCAGTGCATTTCTATTATAAGCTTGGCTACAACTGACAGTGGATTAAAGGTCGGGTTATAAGGCTTAGTCCTAGTCTTAGTTTGGTCTCTAACTAAGTGACTTTGTAACTTTAAGGAAATCACAAACTCTTAGGCCTTGAGTTTCCCATCTTTAAAATGATGAGACTTTTAATTTGCACTGCCAAATTGCCCTCCAGAGAGGTCATATCAATTTACCAAAGTGTATGGAATTGTTTTTCCACAATCTTGCCATCACTGGGTTTTATTTTGTTATTCTTTGTCATTTTAATGAGTAAGAAAATGGTATCATTAAAAATAATGACGTGTCATTTTATTTTGTACTTCTCTGATTATTCCTTTGTCATTTGAACTTTGTCAGCTACCTGTCTTTATACTTTGTCCATTTTTCTATTTGGACATTTGTCTCTTAAATGGTTTTTTAAGCAATATAATTCTTCATAGAATAACAATTTTTTTTTTCTATTACACATATTGGATATATTTTCCCCCACAGGAAATCATTCACCCTTAAGTTTGAAACAGTTTAATTTCAAAAACTTCTAAATCAGAAAAAAATATGCAACCAAAGCTCCCCTGATAAGTCCAAGCAGCTTAAGAAGACCCTGCATGTATACAGATGTTCAGTCTGAAAGCCCACAGCCAGGACCTGGCTAAGAGTAAGGGCTAAGTAAGTGTTAGCTGTCATACTTAACAACGATGTCAGTAATACCTAAAGGAGAATCTTTTGACAAAACCCACTGGGGTCCCCTTGTCACTTGCCCCCTTTTGTGTTCCTCATTTCCGCATTTCATCCTCTAAAATGTTCTTGTGAATATGGAGAAAGGAGATAGTTTCTCCAACGAACCTGAGGATCCCGAGAAAGTCACAGAACTGAAAAGAATGAAGAGAGGGGAAGGGAGGAGGACTCACCACCTTTGGCATTGGGGGCCCTTTGTCCCTCACGGGCTGCACTGGAGTCTCTAAGCTGGGAACACCCTCCGCCCGCTCAGGGAGACCAGGCATCGGGCAGAGCAGCAGGAAGGACTCCGGAGCTGGGTCTGGGAAAAGTCTGTCTTTTATTCCAAGGCCTGAAGCTCTCAGCCAGAGCTCCCTCAGCCACACACACTCTCTTCCAGCTGTTCCTAAGCACCAACAAGCCACGCCCTGCCTGTCTGCCCCTGATAAAGGAACAGAGCCAAGGGAAGGTTCCTAAAAGCAGGGAAGCCTCCCAGCGCCGCCAGGTAAGGAACTGGGCCTCTGCCCCTCAGCTCCTTCTCCCATTCAAGCCAATGGCATGCTGATTGCTATGATACATTTTGCTCCTATCACACCCATGCTGAAAAGCTTGCTCCTCTTTACTTTCCAATTCAGAGTCAAATTGAAGACTGGTTTCAGACACCCACCAATTAGCCACCTTCTTTAACTCGCTACTTTTATCTCCAACTGCACTCTGACACGTGCTTTCTGACAAACCTGCTGACCCAATGTGTGTGTGATAAACCCTTTCCCGCCTATCTTGCTCCCAGAATATCCATAATTTTATGTTCATAATATACATAATTGCATTCTTACCCACGCATTACATACTGTTATGTATTTTTGAACTTTACAAAGATGGAGCACATTGTACATGAGTTCCTGTGATTTCCTTTTTTCACTCCACATTAGTTTCTGAGTCTGGCAGCACCTCCGGTTGCTCGCACCGTGTGCCCTCAGCCCACTCAATTTCAGGGTAGCTGAGTGAGACTTGCAGGCAAGCGGCCAGCATTCCACCTCACAGGCCACAGCAGTTCTTTGCCTACCGAACTGGCAGTCTTTTCAAAACTGAGAAAGCTGTTCAGCCTGTGAGTGGCTTAGAAGTTCAGGAAAGTTAATGCCCCAGGGGGTCAAGGGGGCTTGGGCTGTCAGGGATGGAAGTCAGTGGAAAATGGTCCAGCCCCACATCTCCAGAGGAACAGTTCTAAGCTGTATTCTACACGATTCCTTAGGGAGTTCCCAGCAGGAATAAGGACAATCCCCACCATCATCAGTAACTCAGTAATGCACATTTTATCGTTTGTCTTCCTTTTCTTCTCACTCACCATTTCTGATTCCTGGGATCACCACCTAAATACACTCTTGCACTGAAGAATTTATCTTGCACGCTGATTTTGTGGAGTACAAATTAAGAGAGTGAAATCTATCCCTACTGATTGATAGAGCTTTAATATATTCATCCAACACTGTGGTGTGTGTGGGGGTGTGTGTGTGTGGTCAGTCGTGTCTAATTCTTTGCAACCCCATGGACTGTAACCTGCCAGGCTCTTCTGTTCGTGGAATTTTCCAGGCAAGAATACTGGACTAGGTTGCCATTTCTTTCTCCAGGGGATCTTCCCAACCTAGGGACTGACCCCAAGTCTCTTGTGTCTCCTGTATGGCAGGAGGATTCCTTAGCCATTGCGTCACCTGGGAGCCCCACTGTGTGGTAGATCATTGTATTTAATATGAGTATACCAACAGTCGACCCATTTCCTCATTGATAACAGTGAGGGTTATTTCTGGGCTTTTGCTTTTACAAATAGCGCTGCTATGAACATTCTTGACCTGTGTTACCCAGTTTATATTTGCAACAATTTCTCTGGGACAGCAGTTCTCAATGTGGATCCATGAATTCTGAGAGTCCCTGAGATCCTTTCAGGGGACCCCTGTGCAATCATGTTCACTGAGCCATCATTTGTCTTTTTCAAGGTGTTGACATTTTCCCTGAACCTGCAAAAGCAATGATGGGTAAAACTGACAGCATCTTAGTACAATCAAGGAAGTGGCACCAAACTGCAGTAGAAGTTGCTGATTTTAATGAAGCTCAACTACTGAGCATATATATTTTAAATATTCAGTGTGTCAAAATGGAAGTAGACTTAAGCAGTTCTGCTGTGTATCAAGATACAATGACTTTCTCCAGGAAAAGCACATAAATGATGACTTGTGAGCTGAACTAGCTCTTTACTCATGAACTTCATTCCTACCAAAAAGTATAACCAACAGACAAAGTATGATTATTCAGACTCGGGGACCCGGCAGTTGTTTTCTCTAAAAGGAACAAAGGGCACTTTGTCACTTCAAGAAAAACAACTGACAGTATTTGTTGCCAAAGAGATTTGATATTTTGGTTGGAAATTAGAAGTTTGGAAAACTTTTCTCTGCTACTGTGAGCTTAATGGTTTCCCACTAAAAGAAGATTTTTCCAATGAGATTGCTAGTGACATTAATGAATATGAAATGTGTCAACATTTGAAAGATCTGCACAATTCAGTGAACCAGTAAATTCAAATTGACTAATACATGTGTTGACAACCATGCATGAGTAAAAGATAAAATTCAAGATAAGCCAGTGTATTTTACTGTAAGAGTATGAAAAGTTCATTGGTATATAATATATCTGAAAGTTGCTAAAAAAGTAGATCAAACCAGCTAATCCTCAAGGAAATGAACCCTGAATATTCACTGGAAGGATTGATGCTGAAGCTGCAGCTCCAATACTTTGGCCAGTTGATGCGAAGAGCCAACTCATTGGAAAAGACTCTGATGCTGGGAAAGGTTGAGGGTAGGAGGAGAAGGGGCCGATAGAGAATGAGATGGTTGGATGGCATCACTGACTCAATGAACACGAGTTTGAGCAAATTCAGAGAGATAGTGAAGGTCAGGGAAGCCTGGAATGCTACAGTCCTTGGGGTCTCAAAGAGTCAGACACGACTTAGTGACTGAACAGCAACAGAGTAGATCTTAAACGCTCTCACCACAAAAAAGAAATGGTAATCTCATGTGATGTGCCGGTGGTGGTCGCTACCTTTATGATGGTGATCAGATTGCAATCTCTAAGTGTGTCAAATCAACCTATTGTACACCTCAAACTTATGCACTATTATAAACTTATACAATTATATCTCAATAAAAACAGGCGAGGAAAGATAGGAAAAATTCACTGGTATAGTTTTAGATTCTATGCAGCAATAACTTTTAAGATGAGTGGTAACTTGTCAAGTTTCTTCTAGCGTCAAAGAAAAAAAATCCACAATTATATGAGGTGATTGAAATGCTCCTTTTCCAGAGAACCCTCCTATACTGTTGGTGGGAATGTAAATTGGTGTAGCCAGTATGAAAAACAGCCTGGAATTTCCTTAAAAAGGAGAAAAATAAAGTTGCCATATGATCCAGCAATCCCACGCCTGGGCACATATCCAGAGAAAACTGTAATTCAAAAAGATATATGCACCTCAGTGTTCAAAGCAGCACTATTTACAATAGCCAAGACATAGAAGCAACCTAAATGTCCTTCAACAGATGAGTGGATAAAGTAGATGAACACACACACACAATGGGATACTACTCACCCATTAAAATGAATGACATAATGCCGCTTGCAGCAACATGGATGGACCTATAGATGATCATACTAGATGAAGTGAGTCAGAAAGGGAAAGACAAATGCCATGTGATATTACTTATACGTGGAATCTAAAATATGACACAAATGAACTTATTTACAAAACAGAAACAGAATCACAGACAGAACAAAGTTATGGTTAGCAAAGGGAAAAGGGGGTAAGAAAGGAATAAGTAAGAAGTTTGGAATTAGCAGATACAAAATACTATAATAAAATAGATAAACAACAAGGACCTACTGTATAGCACCGGGGCCTAGAGTCAATATGCTGTAATAAGTCATAGTGGAAAAAATATAAAATAATAATAAACATATATTTATATATATAACTGAATCATTCTGCTATATACTAGAAACTAATACAACTCTAGAAATCAACTACTTCAATTAAAAAAAATTTTTCTTTAAAGAAAAAGAAAAATATCCACATATAAGTGGACCTCGGCAATTCAAACCATCGATGTTCAAGGGTCAACTGTACGTGAACTTCCTGATTCACGTATGAGGATACAGCTGACTTCTATTTAGCCAGACATATAAAAAGATTTACAGAAACAGAAAACAAGTCCATCTTTCTCACTAACTTTTTTGTTTCAGAAAATAATCGTTTTCATAAAATATGTTGTGCATGTTAACATGTAATGTGTTTATTGTTTTTGTTTTCAAATGAAGCAATAATTGTAATTTAAGTATCTCCATTTTAATTTCTAATATGGTAAGTTTCAAAAAACATAACCCACAGAAACTGAAGCTCTTGGGAGTTCTCAGTAATTTTTAACGCACACACACAATTACATCCTTCATGCCATCACTATACCTATCAAAATTGACAATCAGTTCAGTTCAGTTCAGTCGCTCAGTCGTGTCTGACTCTTTGCAACCCCATGAATTGCAGCACGCCAGGCCTCCCTGTCCATCACCAACACCCGGAGTTCACTCAGACTCACGCCCATCGAGTCAGTGATGCCATCCAGCCATCTCATCCTCTGTCATCCCCTTCTCCTCCCACTTTCACTCTTTCCCAGCATCAGGGTCTGAAAGAGATGGGAATCCCAGA